>NDGM011249889.1:2365-14781 GCA_002564305.1 Octomys mimax
AACAAGCTTAGCAAAGCACAGGGACTGCGGTTCAATCCCCCAGTGCCACATGCCAGCCAGCCCTGCCCCCTGGTGGGCTTAGGGGGCCACACACACACACACACACACACACACACACACACAAATAAATAAATAAAATTTAAACATGAATGAGGCAAAACATTCTCACCCTCCCCTTTTCTCTGTCCCCCACCTTGCTGTATAGATATAGAAGTTTACACGAAGGTAGTACTTCATATATTTGAAGAAATTACAAATATCTGATTCAGAAAGCTCATATTATTAGCTTACATTGCACTGTTTTTTCTCAATTTACATTCAATGTACAATGCTCCAACTTATAACAGTAAGGCCGTTTGCCATGGTCTGAAAGGTTTATGTCTCCCTATAGTTTGTACACAGAAGTTAGAACCCCATCCTTCCCCTACTTTGGATCCTCATCACCTCCTGAAGGTCCTCCCTCCTTTGCAGGTGATTAGGACATGAGGGCAGAATTGTTGTGAACTACATTAATATCATTATTCAGAGGTGAGATGGTGTTGTCTACGAGCCAGACCACAGGCCCTCATCAGACACTGTGTTGCTAGCAACTTGATCATCATTGCTTCAAGGACAGTAGAACTTGGAGAAACAAACAGCTGTTGTGCCTAAGCCATTCGGTAGATAGTATTTTGGTGGAGCACTTAGGTGACATACATAACTTTTAAAAACTACACATATAGGGGCAGGGGAGATGGCTCAGTAGAATAAGCGCTTGCCTGGCAAGCGCAAGGGTCTGAGTTCAATCCCCGGTTCTGCAATAAATAAATAAACAAACTACACATATAGGAGTAAAGATTAAAAAAAATAAAGGAATAAAAGACATGCCAGACAATTACTAAGATATACTAATATCACAATACAGAAGCATATTACTTAAATATTAGTAAAGGGAAACACTAAGAAAGCATAACATTCTTAAATCTAGGTACACCTAACAACTTCTCATGAAAATATATAAGATAAATGTGAAATTGTTGCAACAAAAATGAACAGCTTTCCTTAAGAAAGGGAAATTTTAAATGTAATTTTTAAATGTAATTTATTCAACAGACCATAAATTAAGTTACTGAGGGTCTATAAAATCTAAAGAACAGACTTTGTTATACACATAGTGCACATAATAATGTTTTTATTAAATTTAATTTTATTATTTCATTTTGAAAAGTAAAAGACAAAAGCGAGAACAAACATCAGAAACAATGACAGAACCAGGGCAACATAAACAATACATATGTTGCAGATTTACAAGCAAGAATAGCTGATTAACAATGGTTGGTATATTACCTATTTTTATAGTCAAATCTGTTGCTCAGATTAACAGATATGGTTATGTAAGATTGGACATACAATTGCATATTACTGCTTGTTCTCCAGAAACCTTAAATTTGTATTCTTGTTCCTCTTGCTTTTCTTTTTGTCTTTTTTGAAAATTAATTTGGAAGAGAGTATAGTAATAATTGATATGACATTAGAAGTGGTACACATTTAGAAGACCAAGATGACAAGTATTCAAGCATGATTTTTGTATTACATATTGCTGTCCTCGATGTAGTTGCTTAGATCACAGATATCAACAATCAGTGAACATGTTTTTCAGATGTATATGTCACAATCTTGTACTGAGCAGTTTTCCTTATCTTTCTAGAAGATTCCAGCTGTTGGTATCCCTCTAAAATGCATTACTCTAAAGGCAAATAGTGAAAGATGCGAAATTGACAGCTCTAGAATTTCAAAATATAGCTGAGGGATGTGAATCCCAGCAAGAAGTTGAATTGGCAGGGCCGCTAGGTAAGGTGCTCATTGTATTAGGTTTCTTTGCACAAGAGCATGATTTTACCTGGACTGTGTGTTTTCTTGAGCCAGTGGAGATTACTAAAGGTTCAGTCAACTCTATAATCCTTGAAGGTACTCCTGAGTGTTTCATTGAATACTTCTTGAGAAAAATCTCTTCATTTGTATCCTGCCCAAAACTAAAGATTCCTGATCCATAGTTGATGCTTAGAATACAATGTTTTCTTTTTCTTTTATTTATGCATTTGGTATGGGGTCTCTCTATGTGGCTTGGACTGGTAATGATCCTCTTGTTTTTTGCCTCCCTAGCGCTAGCCACAACTGGACTCATTTGCTGGCTCAGCGTGTCCCGAGGGTGGGGCTGGCGTGGCATGCAAGACCAGCGATTGAACCCTGGTCCCTGAGCCCTGTTCCCTGAGCTTGCCAAAGCAGGTGCTTAGTCCACTGAGCTATCTCACTGGCCCTTCATAGTTGATGCTTAGAATACATTTCTTTTGCAAAGTTTTCCAAAGAGAATAAAGCAAGTTTTTCCTACTGTTTCTAGCCTCTAGCTCTGTATTACAACCATTTGAAATGCTTCCAAAATATAGATCTCTGGGTATTATACTTAGCATTCTGAAACAAAATCTCTTGGTGTTACCTATAGAAATTTGATTATTAGCAGCTTATTAGATTCTGAGTCTGACTCAGGTAGTTATTTGATGAGCACTGGAGTCACTGTTTTTCACAGTTTCTGAATAAAGAAACACTTTTTTTAACCAAACTTTAGAATTGAGCCACTGCTATAGCAACCTTTTTTTTAAACCTGCATTTTGTTTCTCAACTTCAGGCAGATTTTCTAAAATTGGAGACTAGTGTTTGAGTCATCTACCTACTCCAATGAATTTTTAAAGAATGAATTACAGGCAGGAGAAATGGAAAAACCACAAAAAATATCAAATTTTCCCAACGAAGATCTTCCCTTTTCCTTAATTAATTTCTTCTTTTTGGATTTTTAGAGTGATGTAAAGAAGTAAATAAGTTTTTTTTAGGTTTATACTTAATCTGAATTTGCGTACTTTAAAGCAAACACATGCATCTTGTGGGAAGGTGGTTACAAAATGAAAGTAGGTCCATTATGAATATATATATATATATATATATATATATATATATATATGGTTATCTATTTGTGTGTGAGAGAGAGAGACAGAAAGAGAGAGAGAGAGAGAGAAACAGTATGTAGATTCTATGTAAAATTATAAGCTTGATTGGCAGTGGCTAGATATATGTTCTTTAGAATAACTCACACATTTAATCACCTACATAAAGATTTGACCACATGATAAAATTACTCATATCTTACTGGGAATGACCTTACATTTTCAGGCAGCAAAATGGAGTAAGTCCAGGGACAGATGCTAGCATGCTGTCTCGCCTACAAATATCACCTTACACAAGATCGCTCACACTCATGCAACAGAATGCAACAAGGAAATCTGGGAGATGAACAGCAGCACAGCTATACAATGCTAAGGGAAGGGACACATCAGGGATGACCACAGTGTCAAGGAAGCGGTGGAGCATTCGGAGTTATAACCCAATAGAGAAGAGAGGGTGGTGTTAAAGAGATGACAAGTGCCAGCAGGTGAGTTGTCCCACACCACAGAGTACTGTTGAGTTTTGCCTGAGATTTTTCTACTCAAATGCTAACAGGAGTAACACATCTTAGAGTGACGCAGGTGGCTGGTCCGTCACTTCCAAGTAGGTGCCCCGCATGCGCACAGATGCCAGGCTCAGACCGGGTTCTATGCACAAGATGACACTTTGTTATTAATAAAACTGAGCCATCAGATGTAGGTAAGTTCTGAATGCCGTTTTCCTTCCAAGTAGAACCCAAAACTTGAGAACTTAATCACCTGCTTTTGCTTTGAAGCTGAAATCTGCCAATTGCAAAAGTTGAGACCGGTAGCCTCTCTTCATGTCTTACTTTATATTCTTACATAGCATAGCGAGCTTTCCCAGAAATAGATGTACACTTTTCACATCAAAGGTACAGAGTATAATTCATGCAGATTTAAAGAATATTCTTCCTTGGAGGAGGAATAATGTTGTCAGTGGATGTTTCCCCAAAATAAAATTTCCTCTGGAGTCCTTGATGAGTAAAAAAAATACAAATACAGAGAGCTACTCAAAGGTAAAAATGTCAAAGAAGAGCACAGGTTTGTTGTCTAGTTTTTATTTTGTAACACACTTCAGTTTTTAAGAAAAATAAAACAGATGAGTATTTCTTTTTTCTATCATTTGTTTAATCAATTGTACTATAGAAGAACTGTGTGTCATTCATGATGTTTGGAACCAAGAAGGCCAAAATAGGACTGAGTGTCTAATTTCAAAGAGCTGTGAGAAAATATGGCCCTGGTTATTATTACTACGAATACAAAGAAATAGTCCAATGGAAGTATTTAGGATTTCAAAGGAAGCAGAATCAGTAGATTAAATTCAGCAGTTAAACAGAAGTAGGTGCAATAAAACACATTCTAACAGCACCAATTACGGTGAATGAAGTAGAGGGACCCAAGTTACTGATTCAGTACACAATCTGCTTTTGTTTCCATAATATTTATTATTTTCTCTGTGGACCTTAAGATAGTGGAGTTACAAGTGGCAAAACAATTTTGGTGTTCATGTTATACATCAGCAACGTGTGTAGCTATCTCAGGACAAATATGAAAGTCACTGGTAGAAAATCAACTGGGCGGTAGAGTTGGAAGCTCTTACTATTGAGTGCTCTAAAGATCAAAGACAGTGTGATGAAAGTGATGTGTAGGTTAGTTATTCTGATTGGTTTGTTTCTGAAGTCCTGGGGGTCTTTGTTACCTCAAATCCTTACCATGTATACAAATTAGATTTCCTATTGAATTAAAAATGCTGGGTGGGAAGTCTTACAAAGACTTAAGTGCTTTTATTAACTTACTTTCTAAATGAAATATACATGTATAATGGAGAACAACCAAGATATGTTATCCTTTGTGCTATTTCTTAATCTTTTATTGATTTGTTTATTTGGTACAGGGTCTCGCTATGCAGCTCGGGCTCATATAGCTTGGGCAACCTTCTGTCACAGCCTCCCCAGCGCTGGTGTTACAAGTGTGCACCACCACACCCGCCTCATAGCCTTTGTTCTAATAGAGGTCTCAGAGCATTAGCAATATAGTTAGCTACAAACTAGCTGCATAACTCTAGAATTTTGATTCTAGTTATTATAGAAACATTGCTATAGAATTTTTCTTCCCCTGTAAACAATCATGGATGTGGGCACAATGTAGGAGTCAAGAATTTTCAGTCATTGGAAAATACATAGGAGAGGTCTAGGGTTGCTGAGTGACATCTTCTGGTAGACTTCCAATCATGGTGCTAGGAGTTGATCATCTAGCATCTCTGGGTCTCCTGAGCTGAGGAGGCAGGCCCCAGGGAAGACAGCTGTTCAAGTGGCAGCGAAGTCAAGGACTATCTGCTGGAGAAGGAAAAGCTGTGTTGGGGAGCCCAAAAGCCTTTTCCCAGCAGACACTGGATGCAGGAAGCTGTGCATGGTAACACCCTAGAGTCTGCTTGTGAACAGTCAGGCAGGCATCCAATATCTCTCTGATGGCTGAATTTTCTGCGTCACTTGGTTAAATTCTGCTGCCTACTTGTTTGCTCAAGTGCTAATCTAAAGGTGGGGCTGTGGTTTAGCAGTCAGTTGCTTGTCTAGCATGTTTAAGGCCTCAGGTTCAATCCTTACCACCACCCCCAAAAACAAAATGCAAAAACCAAAACACTGGAGGTTGCTATGAAGATGTTTTGTAGGTGTTATTAATATTTATAATACTTTGACACCGATAAAGGAGGGGACACTTGATACTGACAGTGGAGGTGGGCCTCACCCTCACACTTGGTGTACTCCAAAACAAAAATTGAGGTTCCTTGGAGAAGAAGGAATCCGTTTTCTGTCTGGTGATTACCACATAAATAATTTGTCTGCGATTTCAGACTGTAGGCCTGCCTGACATATTTGGACTTGGAACCTCTTTATCACATGAGCCAGTGCCTCATAAGGAAATCTAGACAGATAAAGATATAGGTTCTGTTCACTCTCTTTCTCTGAAGAATCTTGATTCATATACAGCCCTTGGCTGGGCTTTGAGTTCTGACAGATGTAGCCGTCTCACAGCTCTATGATGCATGAATGCAGATTCAAGACCTGATGGTATCCTGAGAATTCCAGAACTGCTACAGCTGAGAGTCTTCATTGGGTCCCCAGAAGGGCCATATCTAATAAGTTAGAAAGATTTCATGGATTAGGATTCTTGCCTTAGGAATGGGGAATAGTGGTCACCAAACAAACATTTTTTAACAAAATAAATAATAAATAAAATAAAACAAGTAAAACAAACTATGACAAAATTAAGCTTTTCAGTAACCTGAGTCCTTGACAGAACAAAAATAAACATCTTTTAACTGAAAAAAAAAAAGAAATGAACTCTACTTAATGTAACAATCCCATATTCAGCCTGCACTTGCAACAAAACAGACATGGAAAGAAGAAAATAACTGACTTATCATGAGGGAAATTAAAGGCAGTGAATGAAAAATGACCCTGAAGCAAACTTAGTGTTAAAATTATCAAAGATTTGCAAACATTTATTTTAGAATCTCTCCAGAAATGGAAACAAAGGTGAATGGTTGGGAAACCTTACTAAGAAGAGAATCAACAAAACATTCTGGGGTGAGAAATATAATATTTTGAAATTTTAAGAGTTGCTAGTTAACTTCTAAGCAAGTTGGAAATGATAAACATTCAAATAGTAAACTTTAAGGGAAATCAAGTGAATTTCTGCAATTTGAAGATTTAAAAAAATCTTGGAAACAGTGATTAGGATTGTATGTAGTCTTATTTACTGCAAATAAGTCCTTGGAGAGGAACAATAGGGCAGAAAAATGAAAAATGACATAGTTCAATTTTCTAAATCTTAGTCAAAAAGATACAGACTTAAGCTTAAAAAACAGAGCAGGACAAGCACAAATAAAACAAGATTTAAGTCCTTCATAGCTGAACTATTGAAAATTAATAATAAAGAATAAATATTGTAAGTAGGCAGACAACGAAGATGGTTTATAGAGACACAGATTCATAGATAGAGCAGATACAAAGGCCGGGAATCTATGCAACAACTTTAAAGTATTCCTGGAAAAGCTACCCTGAGTTCAATATCCATTAAATTGCTTCTACAAAATAAGATCTAATATATACATTTTTAGAAGATGAAATCTGAAGTAACCAATTTTCCAGTGGATTTCACTATCTTCAATACTAAAGGAAGTTCTTCAGGCTGAATGGAACAAATTCCAAAATAAATGAAGAGAAAGAGAGGAACAGAAGAACAACTTAAAGCTGAGTGGGTTGAGAAAGAGGGAGAAAACAAAGTACTGAGCGGTACATTCAAGGCCACTCCGAGTACAAATAGAGATTTTCAGATAAAATGGAAAGTAAGAGCTAAATACACACTCTCCGGAAAGACAGTTTAACCAAATTGATCAAGTACACAAAAAGAAGACAGTTGTTCCCTACAAATATTAAACATGATAGGGCTAACTTGCCTGTATTAGTAACAGCCTAATTAGATATTAAGACACAAACCATTGCCAGAGATAAAGTGGGGCACTGCATAAAATGAAATGGTTAATTCACTGAACCATAGTTTTCTTAAATATATATGTACCTCAGAATAGAGCTACAGGATATAGCCAACAAAGGTGAGGGAAGCAAAGGAAAGACAAGTCCACAATCATAGTTTTATGTTTTACAACATCTCTCAGTAATTAGCAGAAAAGTAAATGAAAAAAATCCATAAAATATATATGAGAAAATTTGAATGCCATCAATTAATTTGATCTAGTTGGTATTTGTAGAGTACTACAACCAAATGGAGAATATTATACACTAATGAATTATATGTACATATTATTATTTATACAATATTATATAATATGTTGTATCATACAAAGTAAATTACATATAAATATAAAATTTTAACTACACATGGGAAGTTTACCAAGACAAATCATATGCCAGACCATAAAGCAAGTCCTTATGAATGTAAAAGACTGAAATACTACATCACAGAGCTTCTGACAAACAATTTAATTTGTAAAGGTAAAATGGTAAGACATTTCAAAATTTAAACATTAAATAGCACATTTCTAAATAATCCATAGATGAAGGAAAAAATTGCAAGGAAATGTTTTAAATAGTGTGACTTTAATGATAATAATAACACATATCAAAATTCATGAGATGTGACTAATATTGTAAGACACAATGATAATATTAAATGCCTTCCTTCTGTAATATAGGCACATAACTAGTATTAGAAATATGAAATCAATAAACTTTTATTAAATTCATGGCAAGCATTCCATATTTCAAGGCTAATATAGATGGAATTTTAAAAAATGTGTTATAATTGTTGTTACTGTAGAGAAATAGTCTCAGAAAAGATTGAATAGATTTTATCTACAAAATTTTTATATTCATAATTTTATTTTGAAATGAAAAAGGGAGGGCCAGGGAGATAGCTCAGTAGAATAAGCGCTTGCCTGGTAAGTGCAAGGGCCTGAATTCAATCCCTGGTTCTGCCAAAAAAAAAAAAAAAAAAAAAAGAAAGAAAAAGAAATGAGAAAAGGATTTCACTTATATCAGCATATGATTGAATATCTTTTACATTTTGAGGAATCAATTTTTGAGCTTCTATGCATGAATGAATTAGATCTCATATCTGTGACCTATGAGAGTCATCCTGGAGTTGAGTTGCATTTTGAACACAGAGTAAGGTCCAGAGTTCCTAAAGCAATAGAACATTTAAAATGCTCCTTGATCCCAGTGTACTGCCCCTCCCCTGGGGCGCTCTGAAACAGAGATTGAGACTGGGCTTGGTGGTGCATGCCTGCATTCTCAGTGCTTGGGAGGCTGAAAACAGGAGGATCACTACAAGTCCAATCTGTGTAATGGGACCCTATAGACCCTGTATGATTTTAATGTCATTTTTAGGTATCTGTTTGTAATCAGCTAAATTACTTAAAGTATTATTTTTTAACCTTGAATTTTGACCACTGTTTAAATATTATGATTCCTAGTGCATAAATGAGTGCAAAATGTTGTATATATGTAATTGTTAAATTAATGCAAATTTGAATAGATCAGGACATGTTAACTTTTGTAAATCTGTCACTAGAGACTAGTATAAGGAGATGTGTGTGGCTATCAAGTTGACCAGGGGTGGACTGTGTTGGATTGACAATTGGTGGTCAACTTGGAACACTCAGCTGAGCTGAACCGGCATGGTGCTGGTTGCTGGAGGTCCACTGGAGGACTGTTGCTTGCAGCACAAGAGACAGAAATGGAGAAGCTGTTGGAGACTGTTATAGGCTGCTGGAAGCTGTTTAGAGGCTGTAGGAAGCTGCTGGTTCTCCTGGAGAAGCTTATCATGCTGACTTTCCTAATGAACTCTATTGTTCTTATCATCAAAGAAGCTCAAGGACCTTGGCACCACTGAAAATGGCCACAGGCCACTTTTGCGGAACACTGGTCCTCACTTTGAGTAACCCTTCCTGGCTCAGGAGGAGAAAATGGTGACTGCTCGGCCTCCTGAAGAAGCTTGTCATGCTGGCTTTCCTGATGGGAACTCAGCTGTCCCCACTGTCGGATGAGCTCAAGACCTCATTTTTGCTGAGGGTGGCTGTGGTACTTTTCAGGGGAGCTCTGGTCCTTACTTTGAGCATTGCTTCCTGGCTCCAGTGCAGATCCTTCAGCCTGCTAGCACACTCCCTTTATCCTCCTGGCACAGACTTTCTAGCTTTCACCACTGACCTTTGGGCCTTCCCAGGGCAGATCTATGAAACAGGCCTGCATGTGATCCTGGTGTGGGCTCTAGGCCTTCAGTTAGACTTGTGGGAGTATTGTTATAGGTTCTAGGTCTTCAGCTGGACTCATGCAGGACATTGCTGTGGGATCCAGGCACTCAGCTGGATTCTTTGTTCTTTAATGTGTAGACAGATTTCCTGACTCTCTTTTTGTGTATGATTCTTTGGGTGACTATTACAAACAATCTTATAAACTATATGTCATGTATTGTATTTTTCCTCTTGCAAAACCCCAAACTACAACAATAAGTTTGCTCTGCTCTGTTCTGTACATGTTTTTAATGAATATTAGGGTCGGCAGGAAACTAGAGCATCTTTGTGGATGATGCCTGTCACCTCTCAGGTGGCAGACAACCCAAAAGTAGGGTGGAGCTGTCAACCTATTTCCCAATTAATTACCTTTTTCTATAGCTATTGCCTCATCTCTGTCACATGTGTTGGCAAGATTCTAAAATGAAAATTTGCTCATGTTCCTCAGATTTGAACAAGCAAGGAGGAAGAAGCTGGGAACCATCTCAGCTCATTCAACTTAACTCCTTCCTAACATGTTGAAATACTACATTTCATCATGAAGCTGCAAATCCATAAATTTGTTCTCTTCTCTACATTTTTACCTAGGAAAGAGGAAGATAACACAAATACTAGGGCTGCTGAAGGGGAGGAGATTCAAAAGCATTGGTACAATGAGGATGACTTCGTTACATCTGGTTTTCTTCAAATATACTAGCAAATTTGCTTGGAGTCATACTCTTACCTTACTCTTATCTCATAACTTCAAAATATTTTGGAGTACTGGTTCTAAGCTGTGCCGAAAGCTAATTGCATGCCAACCTGGAAGCTGTTGAGCTATGGTTTCCCTGAAATAAATAGAACATAAATGGTACCTTGTAGGTGCTTGTCACTTATTGGTATTAATAAAAATCATCACAACAAATGTATTCGTCTGAAAGCAATTTCACAGACAGAGTTAAAATAATATTACTGGTTTAGCCCGTACAAGTTTTACTAGTTGTGTGCGACTGCCTTCCCTTTGCTTGGCCATGCCATCCATCTTCCTAGTGAATTGTTACAATTCACAACTGACAGACATTCTTAAAGATACAAATGTTATTTTAGTGCTGCTTGCCTGAATGGAAGGGCCAAATGAGCATAAAGAATTCTATTACGCTGTGCTCCTAAGGCTAAGGCTGCTTTTGTTTGCAAGACACTGACCATTTATGCTCTTGAAGTCAGAGGATTTCTTTTTACAAAGTGGGGGCTCCAATAGCACAGAACAGGGATCTGTCACACGATCCTGCCCTTAGAACAGCTAACCAAAAGGTGAAAAGTTGGAAAAATCACAAGAGAAACCACTTGGTGTACCTAAAGAAAACAAAGCTAATAATTTTTTTAAAAAAATATCTAATTTGAAATTCACAGCAGAATGTCTTAAACTTCTTTATAATTATGAGAAGCAATGTGGCACAGCAAGCCACCCCTGAATGCCCTACAACTGGGAAAGGAACTAGGGAAGGAGAAGGACCAAGAAGCAGAACTGGGCTATACGATTTAACTCAATGCTACATCATTTCTGTGAGGCTCATTCAAAGCCACCAATTCCTCTACAGTATGTTGCAAGCTTATTTTCTGCAGAAAATTCCCTCTAAACTCTTCCGTCTTACCATTGTTGCTAGTGGGAGTCCACCGTCAAACTGTAGACACAAGAGTTGATGAGTTTTCTAGCATTCTCAATTCTTCCTTTTAAAAGTAGAGTCAAAGTCTCTACAAATTTTTACCAAGTCCCTTTTCTCTCTCAAGAGGGAAAGATTATTTAGGCTGTCAATGTGACTCAGGACGTTTAAGGGAATATGGATAAGAGAGAATTGATATAAATAGCATGAGTGAATTATCAATTTTCAAATAAATGAAATCAAATATATGCAATATGAATTAGTAAGAATCTTTCTCTAATGTTTACTTTCTCAGGAGAATATCATCCAATCAAAACATCTGACCCCAGGAGACATTTAATAATGTTATATGAATAAAAATATCCTTTAGTGTCTCAGTATCAAGGTTACAGTCTTGCACTATCATTGCTCTCTGAATATGAATGAACATCAGTGAATTAAAATATTTATTCACCAGAACAGAGAGTAAACTAGCTTTCTGTACAGTATCATATTAAGCTACAGAAACAGTTCTCAGTTTTTAAACTTCTTTTCTGCACTAATTTATTATTATTTTGTGCTATTTATTTTTTTATGCTTCAACATGTTTTCTTGAAAAATTTAAAGGCCATGGTAAGAAAAACAAATTAAAATTGTTACATATGCATCTGGGAGTAAATGTGCATTTCAATTGTTTACAGAACATTATTGCTTTTCTGAAAATTATAAAGAAAAATATGTCTCTTAAAAGAGCACTTTGAAAGTCCAACCTTCTCCTGCATACAACTTTCTTTTGTTTTTATCATCACGGCTTTTGCTTTATTGGCACTGAAAATCATGTGTTGGTCTCTGGCACTGTAGGTTAAAAGAAAATAATTGATTATAACCAGTGATACACAAAGTCTTCAATTAATATAACTATGTATTTTTAAAGTATTGAAGGGTGTGAAACTCACTTCTTTCAAAAGTAGATCCATGCTTATGTTTTAATCA
>NDGM011249897.1:10996-28496 GCA_002564305.1 Octomys mimax
TGAACTCAGGCCCTTGGGCTTGCCAGGGAAGCGCTTATTCCACTGAGCCATCTCCCCAGCCCAAAACTTGGTATCTGTTGAAATGACTCAGATGAAAAGGAAAGCAAATGTCCAGAGTGGCCTGGAAATCTCTAGCTCAGTCCTCTGCATTTATGGAGATAATTGACTTAGGAGAGGCATGATATGAAAACATATTTGTGGGAAAGATATATGGTAGTAAATTTGATTTGAAGGTACTGTACCTGTGGCAAATACGTGACATGTCCCCTGTGCTCTATGTAGAGGCGGAAGACCCTTTCCTCCAACTCCACTAGTCTGTGTGTGTGCGCACACGTGTGTGCGTGCATGTGCTTATGCATGTGTGTATATTTTTATATAACATGTTTGAAAGCTGTGGAAGTAGTTGTTAACACAACAGTGGGGGCTGGCGAGATAGCTCAGTGGCCTAAAGTGCCTGCTTAGGCAAGCTTAGGCAAAAGCAGGGACCTTGGTTCTATCCCTGGTACCACATGCTATGCTAGCCCCGCCTTCAGGGTGGGCTGAGTGGGCCACAAAAAAAAAAAAAGAAAAGGAAAGGACAAAAAAGGTACACAACAGCATGTGCTACTACCCAGGTTAGCATAAAGGGAGAAAAGAGATTAAAGAGAATTCCTAGAAAACTCCAGCAAAGAAGAAAAAACAGCTAGTGGAAGAAGGCAGGTAATTAATAAAGTAGGAGGAGAATTATCAAAAAATAGCTCTGGAATCTAGAGGAAGAAAGATGTTGCAGGGAAGTCAAATAGGATAATCCTGGCTTTGAAGTTTGGATTTGACTTTTGCTTCTTTTGAAGGGTGGCATAGAAGTTAAAGTGCTTAAAGTGATGAAAGGTAGGCAGGTTGTGGTTTAGGAGGACAAAGGATACTTGGAAGAAAATGAAGGAGAGGTGGCATATAGAAAGACTTGCAAGAAAGTTGCACTTTAACCAGGGAAGGAAAGGTCATGCCTTCCTGTACTGACTATCAGGTTATCATTGTTTCTGTCTATGTGTCTCCCACTCTATTCTCTTCCCCATCTCTTTCTCCCTTTTACAATCATAATAAAACTACTATAAACTTAATTGAAGGTCTTCCCACAATGTAGTTTAATCTCATTAAGGAAAGAAATAACAAGAAATCATTGCTGCAAGTAAAAAATTGACATTTGAAAAAATGACTGATAAACATTTTTTACAAATCTATTAATTATATAATGTGTTGGAATTATTGGGATTACTTAAGAGAAAAATTATCTCAAGTCTGGTCTTGCCACTGAAATTAAGTATCTGTCACCCAGGCTTCTTATTCTTTATCTGATTTATGTTATGGCTTGTTCTAAAAAGTTAATACTAAATTTAATTAGAAAAGAAAGAAGTATAGGTACTTAAGACTGTAATTAAATCAGAACATTTAGAATAGGGTGGGACTTAGAACAGAAGAGAATCTGAAAGATCAATTTATTCAACTCCTCTTCCATTCTTTTTGCCTACGTGTTTAGTTTTATTATGAAAAATAGCACAAGCTATAAAATAATGAAGACTAATATAATGAGCCTTTTGAATCTACCTTTGCTTCTATTTGCTTTTTACTTTTATATAAATGGAATATTTTAATACTATTCTACAGTCTCTTTCCCCTTTCATTTTTTTTTTTTTAAATTTCATAGCTATGGCTACTTGCTTCTTTACCTGAAGTTGAGTTTAGTGTGTCATTCTCATTTATTTCAATTATATTTTGCTGTACATACTTTATATAAATTATATCACGTTGAATCTAATTCTGTAACTTGTTAGTAAATACTATGTTGGAATTTATCATATCACAGTTGTCCCACTTTTTCCAAATTTGTGGAGATTTTCCAACTATATATTCTTTTTTGTTTTAACAGAAATTTATCTTGTTCCACTGAATGTTGTACATTTCCTGGGACCTGTAGTTTGCTAGAACTTCCAACAACAAAACTAATTAGTTTCTTTTCTTCCAAGGCTAGTTGATGGATGTTGATGTTTCATATTCCTTGCTCTGTGTGATGCATTTGCATTGTTTACATCGTGGCTTCCTCCTTAATTTATGACGTACTTATGCATGCCTTTGTAATTTCTGAAGATAGGGTTGGGGACCTACCTAGAGATGTAATATAGTTAAGTTCTCAATGGGACTTCTGACAGTGTTACAGGATCAGGGGACAAAGTTTAGGGATTATCAAAGAGGGGGTGGCATCATAAAGACATACATGTTTAGAATAATTGTTAATTGAAATTAGAAGATCTGTACATGACAGTTTCGAACTTACCTGATTGGTAATTAAAATTAATAGCTGAAATGGGGCTAAGGAGATCCTAAACTCCTGAGCCTCCAAGTATTAAATGACAATCTCCTCTGGAGAAAGAAAACATCATTTTAGGCTTCACATGTCTTATGAAGCAATTTTTCAAATAGTATCCCCCTATTACTAGATAGATTTCTGCATTGATCAAGGAGTTAAGAAAAGACTAAAAAATTCTGCAAGGAACTTACTTGAAAAATCATCCAATAGGAAACCTAGAACTGAAAATGGCTATAATCAAAATTGGATGGATTAATTTCAGTTATAACCATAAACTAGATATTAGTGAAGAGAAAATTTATATACAGGAAGATAGTTCACAAGAAAATAACTAGAATAACAAAGGATGAAACATATGAAATAAGAGATAGGGTAAGGTAGAGAGAACTAAAAGTTTACATATTGGGAATCTCAGAAAGAGGAGAAAGAGATGGTAAGAGCATTGTTTGAAGACACTGTGGTTGAGCATATTCCCAGAATGATAAGATACATAGAACATACCTACACTGAAGGAATTTTAAAAGAAAATGATTTCTTATGGAAGAATGGAGAAGGAAGGAATGAAGAACAGTGAAATGGTACATACAAGAGAATGTGTATGAGCAGAGATGACATAAAATATTAATAATGCTTTGTGGAATAAATGCCAGGAGGGGAACTGTAGGTAGTATTGCAATATTTTTATGTTTTGAGGCACAATTATTCACTAGTTAATAGGCAATCTTGGTAAAGTAATGAAGCATTAAATATCACCCATGCTTATCTAGGATAATCATTTAGAAGAATAATTTTTAAACTTACGAGGCCTAAAATTATGCCTAATTTTTTCTTTTTATACTGGAGATTGAATCCAAGACCTTTTTTTTATTTTATATTTTTATGTTTTTGAGACTGGGTCTTGCTAAGTTGCTCTGGCTAGGTTCAAACTTGTTATACTCATGCTACAAACTCCAAATTTCTGGGATTATCTGCATGTACCACGGTACCCAACAAAATCAAGTTGCAGAGGAAAAAATTAGCGAATAAGTATTAAACTTATTGAAAGAAGAAAGGGGAAAGAGGAAAGATATGTGTAGTAGGTAGGGCAGTTGTCATTTAATAAGATAAGAGACTTAAACCTAAATAAATTAGTACTTGCATTAAATGTATATGATTTAGCTAAAGTAATCAAAATAATGAGGTATGCATGTCAAGATAAGCGCATTAATCAGGGGAACAGATTAGAAAGTTCTAAAATAGACTCTCAGTTTTTCTGTTTCCTCAGGGGCACTAACGTAATTTAATGGACAAATGGTGTGTGGTCAATTGTGCATTTGTATGAAAATAATAAAAACAAACTGTGACGCCTGTCCTAACACACAAAATTAATTCAAGATTGATCATAAAGCTAAATGTAAAAGCCAACACTATTAATCTTCTAAAAGAAATTATGTAAAAATATCTCATGAGTGTGAGCAGGCTAATATTTCTTAGACAAAGCATAAAATGTACTAAAACAATACAAAATAATAAATTAGAGTTCATCAAAGTTGAATACTTTTACACTTTAGAAGATACCACAAAGAAAATGAAGAGGTAAACGAGAATGTGTAGTAACGGAGTATTGGTGGGAGTTTAAAATTGCTACAACCACTGGAAAAATTTACAGTCTCCCAGAAGGCTGTAGATATGCATGTCAGTGCCATTGACTTCCACCCTAATCGTTATATCTATTAGAGGTGTGTGTAAATCTGTACCCAGAGACTTGCACAGGAGATCACAGCAGCAGCACTCTAATGTAGGAGAATGTAGTATATAGCAGGGAAAATGAGTTCATGCATTTGCATTAACATGGATCACTCTCAGATATTTTGTGAAAGGTTAGATGTAAAAGAGGGCATAGTATAATAAAATGACTCCGTGTACAGTCTTCTACAGGCAAAGCCAATCTTAGAATGAGGGAGATGTATTTGTGTCATAGGACTATGAAGAAAAGCAAATCAAGAGCAGAATTGGTTCACTGCTAAGAGGGAAGGATTGGTGATTAGGTGAGGTGTCTTTTGGGGGTTCTGGGAGTGTTCTGTTTTGAGGCTGTTGCAAGATCCTACTTCTTTAAATTATTGAGGATTAGAAATTAGTGCCTATTTGGCCTAGCTTCTGATTCTTTGGCATTGACCTATTCTATTGTTTATGACCCTTAGTCTAAGTGTTGGCATACCAGGAAGAATAACAGTTTAGAACAGTTAGGTCGACTTGGCTAAGTAGTAGTCAACACCAACAACAGTGTCAAAGACAGTCTAGGAAAAGACAAACTGGTGACTGTTAATTTTTCACAACCATATGAACTTTTTTTTGTAATAAATAACAAAATCTAAAATCAGAAAATTGTATGCAGTAAATATACCCTTAATAGGGTGATTTTACCCTACTTTAAAAGGGGTTGGAGTTTTTTTTTTTTTTTTTCAAAAAAAAAAGAACTAGAAGGAGAGAAAGTGATTAGAAGTGAGATTGGAGGACCAAGGAAGATTTTAAAAAAACTTGGGAAACAGGTAAAGAAGATAGGGAAAGAAAAGGAAGAAATAAAAAGAAGAACAGAATTAAGCAACAGAAAGAAAACTGGAGGAAATGTTCACACCAAGAACAATCAAGAAAGAAAAGAAAGCCAAGAAGAGAAAAAAGTCCACTTCAGAGAATCTCTGCTGTACTGGTAGACAGAGTGGGCAGACATAGCCCAGACCCATGTTGATGAATCCCAGCAGTGCAGCCATAGACTTATGGTGAAGTAGTGGATAATCCCAGTAAGCTTGCAGCTTTAGTCTCATTAAGGTTCAGGTTGTTTTCTGGCTGTGAGGTTGGAGCCTGGTTTGTTTACTCTCCTTCCAGCTTAAACTCCGTTCCACTGCACCCTGACACTGGGAACCAGCAGATGAGACTACCTCATAGCAGCTCTGAGTTCTGAGCTCACTTGACCCCTCTTTAAGATGGCAACTGGCTAGTTACCCTCTCCTGGGGGATATCAGCACCTGAAGAACTTACCAGCCACCGCAGTCCTCTGTGTCTCCTGCTCCTGTCCATTGGTGTGATTCTCCATGAAGGCCCCTGGGCTTTGTAGTAGTTACCATGCTTCTGCAGGTCCGAGGTGCCCCTTCCTCACAGTGAGTCAGGGCTCAGGGAGAAAGCCCTGCTTGCCACCTCTTCATCTGAGTTGAGGTTTCTTTCTTTATTCTCCCTGTGAGCTTCAATTGTCACTTCAGATCCTTGCTGGGTTCTGGGGACCTCCTTTTTCTTTCTCAAGTTGCTGTATTCCAGCGTTTGAACACCAAATTTCTGACAGTCTTTTTCTCTGCTTTTCACCACTCTGCCATCTGTTGTGTCCCAAAAGCCGGGATCAAAGTCAACCCCTAGATGCTGGCAAGGACCCAGTGGGACCCCCAGCAAGCCGGCTTATCCACTTGCCATTACCTGCTCACTGCCAGAAACTTTTCATTAAATATTGTTTCATTAAATTAACACCTTTATAGAGAGTGCTGTCCTGTAAAGATGAGATTATTTGTATTTAGCATTTGCAGGGAAGGCTTCACTGCGTTATACAAAGTAAATATCATTTGAGTAAAAGACACGTACACAGCCAGATAAGAGATACTTGCAGCAGTGGTGGCAGTTAAAATATACCTTGGTTGCAGGGAGAATAATGAAAATGACCCAACAATCTTTGAATCATTTGCTATTCTCTGTAATCTCTAGCTCCTTTGTCTTTTAACACAAAAAGATTGTATTATATTGCTAATGAAAGAGAAACTGCAATTTGATTTTTCAAGAAAGAATTATTTTCTGAAACCATGGAATTTGGTCAAAGCACTTGACCTCCTGTGGCTTCAATTTTCTATCAAAAATAAAAAAGGAACTTGCTTCATCCTGCAGAGTTGTTTGGAGTGTAATGTGACATCATATAAGTGCTTAAGCTGGGATATTAGCATATATCACTTGCAGAATATCATGATATCTTGGACTGGTAGGAAGGCAGGTTTCCATGGGGATAAAGGGGTTAGGTTCTGGAATTGGATCTGGATTTTGATCCACAGCTCTACCACCTATCTGGCTGTTTGACGGTGTGCTTTCCTTAACTTCTCTTCATTTCCCCACCTTTAAAATAAGAAGAGTAATGTAGTGGGTGAAGCTGGTAGTGGTGAGTTCTTTAGACTCTGTTCTCCTCCTTTCCTGTCCAGTCTGTCCTTCTGGTACACTTTCTCAGCATTAATATACTAGAAGAAAAGGTGAAAAATGCACAGTTGGGTCACAGTCTTGTTTGTACCAGTTACCCTCCTGCTCTTTGTGGTGTAGTATTTCTCCAGAACCCTGTTCTGTGAAATTAGCATGTACAGGAACGTGGTGGGCTTGTTCAGGCTCCTTGGCAAGTCACTTAGTTCTCTGCACATTCTGGACCCAAGTGTGTTTTTTTGTTGGTAAAACATATAAATTGCCTCCTCTTTTAGTTTCAGCCAGATTTATTCCTATTGTAAGTTGCAATATTCTCTCTAACCCTGTTGGCCACAGAGAAAGTGGATTGCTACATGAGCTGTGTCCATGGGTTTTGGCTGAATCAACTTCTACCAAGTTCAGAGACCCTTTTTCTGGTTAAAGGCACTATCCTGTCTCATCTTGAATTTGTACTGTACTCTCACCATCTCCATGTCTCACCTTACCTGTTTATCGTCCAGTTGTCTCTTAAGTCTTCCCCTTCTGGGTACCTACAATTCTATTTTGTTTTATTTACAGTTTCCACCTCATTAGTCACTGCAAATGCATTATTTTCATTATATCTTTAGGAACGTAGTGATTGACATTCTGTGTGCCATTACATGGTTAATAGCAGAATCGTTTATTTTGCTTTACAGTGAGGAAGGTTCTATTTATTGCCCATTAATTCCTAACATTTTAATTAAGCAGTTTTTGAAGATCTGGCCTTCATTTTACCATTTTTCCTCAGAAGCTTGTTGTCAGAAACCTATCAGTAGATGTGATTTGTGTGTTAAGCTGAGGCAAGTCGAACATCAAAGGAAGATTTTATATATAAAATTGGCTTTTTCAGGGTAGTTTCCAGTATTAGCAGAAAATTTAAAAAATCAGACTGTAATG
This sequence comes from Octomys mimax, assembly GCA_002564305.1. Lineage (NCBI taxonomy): Eukaryota > Metazoa > Chordata > Mammalia > Rodentia > Octodontidae > Octomys > Octomys mimax. The sequence continues at coordinate 18,453 of NDGM011249897.1, forward strand.
AAATTTATAATTGTATTCAATCATTTCTCATTGCTTTTGACTTATAGACATAGTTCTATAGTTAGGAGCTTTCCGCAGTGAATATGATATTTTTGGTTCAACTGTTCATGTCATTTGGTATAGATGGAGATGATTAGAAGGCTGAATCTCTGATGGTATCTAGAAGATGCAATACTCTGACTATGAGTGAACAAATATACTGTCATTTCACACTTTTAAAATCTTCTGTCATGTACTTAAGAGTGTTCATTCACAAACAGAAGTTTTAATTATTTCACAGAACTTTGGCATACTATAAAAGTCAAATTTTTAAAAGTACAATCTTGTCTATTAGAAAAATTAGAATTCCATAGTGAAGTATATTAGAAATAATCATTTTCAAAATATGATCAGGTCATTCACAGAGGGCAATCTAAAAGAGTAGTAATAGAACATTGATTGCTTTTTAGAGGAAAGGAAAATTATGTTCTATTTCTAAATGTCAACAATTTCAAGAGGAAAATTCCCACTTGAGAGGAATGTTTTCCAGCTTGCTTCATTGCCAAGCGTTTGACACTGCACAGCCTTAGGTGAATAATGCTTACAGCAGTCCTCGGGAATGATGCACGCCAAGGACCTCTGCTTCCTGCTGGGAAAGCTTCTGTTTTGAAAGTACACTGGTGTCAATGGGAATATGCTAGTGGTTTCTGGGCTACTTCTAGGAGAGAACAAAGTTTCCCCCCTGCACCTGTGATAGCAGAAGACGATACCTGTCTGCTAAAAAAAACAAATTGCAGGATGTTGTCCATGAATGAGCTGTGTGTTTCCTTCTACTTAGACTGAACTCTATCATTTATTTGTGGAAATAAACCTTATTTTACCTTAGTCCCTTTTAGCACCATTGTATACTATAGATATGATTTTCACTTTTTTCAAAGTGTTAAAAAAGATCCAAATAATGTGATACCTACCTTGAAAACATTCACGTTTTCCCCTTTCCCTTTTTCTCTCCCCTTGACCTAGCAGCAGGAAGCCTTTGTTTGAGGTGTTCATCTGGAACAACTTTTCCACACTTGTTTTCGTGTTCTGTTAGATTACAGGGCAGCAGGCCTACCTTTGAAGCTGCTTTCTCTTTTGTTTCTTTGCTGTGCACTCCAGTAATTAACTTTGTCCTTCTTTTATTTGTTCCAGTCAATCGCAGGCCACTCTGCTGAGTATCTTCTCCCAGGAGTACCAGGTTAGAAGTTTCCTCCTTTGTGAGGCCTGACAGGTGCCTAATTGAATGATGAATGTCCCTTTATTTCTTTGTAATTGAACTGCCAGCTCTCTGATTGGGTTGGAGGATGTTCTCCTTTCCACATCAAGCACCGCCTGCGTCTCAGTGGAGGCCTGCCAAGCCTACCCATCCATCTGTCTAATAACATCTAGCCTTTGCTTATTTGGTGGACCTGTAATAAATTATGCTAAACCATTATTATTCTGACAATAATAATTTCCCTGTGTTGCGTGGTTCCATGTGCTAAATGTTTGCTGACTTGCACTGTCAGTGCCGTTTTCCATTGCTGACAGAGATGATGATAAATGACCATTGCTGGAGTGGCAGAAGGCAAGAGAGGCAGAAAATGGAGTCATTTATCATGAGATGACAGGTGTCAGTCAAGTGGCAAGTCTCTATGGAATTACTTTTTGTAGTTTTCAAATAAGTTGTTTTTAAGCAATGTTCTTCCTGGTTAAAAATGGCAATTGGATTGTAAAACTAGAGTGCAGAGGACTTAGAAGGAATTGAATTGAAGGAAAATTAATACAAAGGTTGAAAGAGGGAACAAGTTTTCCTTTGCCCTCTGCAGCCCTAAGCAAACTTATTTAGATTCGATTACTCTGACCCTGTTGGCTTTTACATATACACTGTACCTTGTGGTGCAGTCTGAAGACATCCCCGCCAGCAACAGAGATTAAGATGCATAGGCTCATGATGTGGAAGGGAAAAAAGTCCTAGCACTACCCAGATTCCCAAGCTGTTGTGTAGTTGCCTGTACTTAGTGGGATCGGGAAATGTGTCCTTCTTGTTCTTGAACTTAACCCATGTCACAACATGAAGCTTTCTTTCTGTTTTGTTTTGTTTCAGAAACATATTAAAAGAACACATAGCAAGCATCATACTTCTGAGGCAATTGAAAGTTATTACCAAAGGTATGACCTGTGTGCCCCACTAGAGGGTATCACAGCACCTATTAATTATAATAATTATGAATAAATTAGTGATTATGAAATTAATTTTCTATATAATATCCCAATACATTGTGTTTTGGATCTGTCATTTAAAACTTCCAGTGCATTTTTGAATGAGTTTTCAAAGTCTTTCTTGTATAAACCTAAAGAACATGGTCATGCTTTGTGTAAAGTGTTTGTGTGAGTGTTGCATGTGAATGAATACATGCTCTGTGGGAGGTAGTTACAATGTTATTGAATCTCACGGGCTCCTTGGGACCTGCGCAGTAAGTGTAGATGCTTGTCTAAGTGCACTTACTCCTGTGTGCATGTAAATGTACATGTGAAACTTTTAAAACCAATTTTCACTTATTTTTCATTTATATCAGCAAGTGGAAAGAATAAGATTGAATTTTGATACAGTGTGTTTTACCTCATAGGTATTGAGTTAGCTATTTTAGAAATTAAAAGATATATATCAAGTAAGGACATTTGGAGATATATGCTATAACTGTCACATTTTAAAATGGGTTTTGTAAATAAAGTCCGAAAGGTACAACAGATATTGTGTCAGAAGAAACTGCTCAAAAGGAAAGAATAACTGGGATGAGAGAAAGGAGAAAAGCAAAAAGTCAGAAGGGGAAAAATGCATGTGTGTGTATGTATATGTATACACACACACACACACACACACACAATAACTAAGATAATTGTACTACTAATTTCTATTGGTTTATTTAAAGGAACAGTTAACACTTAATTTTTGATCGATTTTGCATGCCTGTATCTGGTAATCTGAACAACTACTTTGAAGATAACATGCAATTTAACAATCATTGTTAATTTCTTATCATCTTGTTTTGAAATTCTTTTTCCTTTTTATTGTTTTTTTAGAATGTTATTCTCTTTTAAAAAAATGCAAAAAAATCACCAGCTGCACTCGACATGCAATAAATAGATAAATAAGTAAATAAATAAAATAAAATGGGTTTGTAAAATGAAAAGCTTGGGTGTTAAGTCAACAACATAGTATCCAAAAAGATATTTTAATTTCAGCATTATTAAGATTTTTCAACCTCCTGTTCTAAAACAGTCCTTAAAGTAACTCTGATTTTTTAATTCTAAAATTTGTACTGTCATAATATGAATGAATAATTTATACCACTAAAGGTAATGATTTGCATTAGAAATGGTTAGATTAATAAATATTTCAAGGGCATATTGGAAAGAAAAATTGTTTGAAATATGCTGAAATTGTACTCCGGATTGACAGGTCAGCCTTTCTATGGTGAGAATGACAACATTGATTTAAATTAATGATTTTATGCACAAAAATTTTATGAATGAAACAAATATGTGGATATAGTACTTGTGTTATGTTTCTTTAAAGTTATTTTTAAAGAATTGAGGTATAGATATTGAACAGAAAAATTATTGAAATTAATTTTTAAGTTAAATTTTTAAAACATTTTCTCTATTATATAGTAGAAGATACTTTTTGTTTTGCATAGTTAGATCTGCTGAAGGTACACACAGTATCCCTCCCTTCATTCTGTCTGTCCCCAAACATTTTTGGCCTAGCAGAGTTTCCTCGAAGAAGTTTTTTTAGTGTTTAAAGGAATTTCTTTGAAACTTATCACCTTTGTAAATTTAACATTAAAATTTAAGTCATAACTGAAATCATACATGATAAAATTAAGAATGGCTAATGAAATCCTGTGAAACCTATAAAGAAAGACTGAAAAGTTATTTTTTGTATGCCCCCAGTACATTCTTGTTTGTACTATGTGGTCCCAGGCTGTTATGTAAAATATTGGTTCTATAACCAGATTTAAAGCTTTGTAACAAAAATAGAGGAAAAGTGAACATTTTAGAGTATAGTGTTTAAAATGTGGAGACCCTTTGCAAAGGTGATGGGATTACCTTCTGGTATTCATTTGCCTCATTATGAAAAGGCTTCTTATTTTTTTTAATTAGATGATTTCTAGAATTTCTATGCTACTTTCAATCTCTGCTTTATTAGAAGCCTATTTAATTATTAAATTCTGAAAATACTTTTGGGGGAGTATTATCTGAGTGGTTTAGATGAGAAGCAAAATTTTGAGTATACTCAGGGACAGTCAAGTAGGTAATAATGAGACAGTAGAAATATATTCATATTTCTTTACATTTACTTAAACATGACCCTTAGCTGTTCTGAGAAATTACAGTATTTGAAACAAAAACATGAAGTTAGGTTGTGATGGCCTTGGAAAAGAGCAGCCTGGCCAGCTTCTTGCTGTGCCCCCAGCTCCTCAGACCTTTCCCAACAGCCTTGTTACCTTTCAGATGCATGAACCTCACTAGCCGCTTGTTTTACACATGTGGGTCCCTGTTTTTAGTTTGGTAAATTGGCCTTAAATAAGGTTTTTGTTTGCTTTCCTCTAGCTGGAATGAAGGCAAATTATGTAATATCAGGCATGTTTGAAAACCTTATTAACAACTTATTTTTTTCCTTTGGTAGAAATGGTATCTTTGATTGTGAAAATTAAATGCCTTTGTGATGGTATTGTCCATAATTTTGCTGCTCAGATAACTACTGGGTAAAATTTAATTCCAGTCTCTTATCAACCCATTTTTTATAAATGAGGGCATGTGAAATTATAAATCCTAGCTCTTGGGAGGCTGTAAACAGACAGATCACCACAAGTCTGATCTAGTAGTGAGACCTTGAACACCCTGTAGACCCTTACTTAAAATACAAAAAAAAAGAAAAAAGAAAAAAAAGAAATTGTGAATCCTGAATTTTAATACTTGGAAAAATGTATATGGCATAATACTGTTTTATAAAAAGCTTTTGTTTATTGGTTGCCTTACTTCATCATGTGAAAGTATAAAAATTACTGAATTATTCCTCTATTGAGCTTATGTTTCCTGGATTCTGGTATTGTAAATAATTCTGCAGTAAACATCTTGACACATGATCCTGACTTTGGAGTCACTTCTTTATTTCTCTGTATTTATTACTGATGCAAACAATGTGAACATTTAAAAAATATGTTACTAAATTACTATCTGCTGATGTACTATCTACATTCCTACTGCAGGCGAGCTACTTTCTATGTCTGCATTCCTGCTAGCGTTGAGATGACATTAATTAAGAATTCAGTGTCCATACTTAATGTGATTGCATTAAGGCTAACTGAAATTTCATAGGCTGCAGATAGCACTGGAAAATGTTTTCTCAGCCTTTCGAATTATAGAAGAAACTTTCTCAGTTATTTGTGTTTTATATTTATAGATAGCTCGTGTTCATTTTGAAAAAAATTCTTTATTCTTTCATACCATGCTAATGTCGTTATATTTCCAGGCAGGAAACATTCTTACTGAGGTGCACCTTAATTGGTGCATCTGATCTCATGTGCTCAAGTACATACCAGATTTATAACCCTAGCTATAACAAAGTTCAGGATTACTGTCCCCATCTCTTCCTTTCTCCCAGTGCACACTGACTAAGGATCCAACTTCAGTAGCTTTAGAGGATTCATGCAGTTGAATTTTATTCTGATGTCCACAGAGAAAAGAGGTTAGTTCAAATATGATATTGACAGTATATTGGTAAAAATGGTTTCCAAAAACCTGTACCACTTTATCATTCAATTAGCACCATTCATTGTGGATTCACATGTCCCATCTACTATGCTAGCAACTGATGATGCAAATGGGAATGACAAAGTGCCTGCCTTCAACTCTCCTATGAGTATTATGTGGGAAAGCAGCCATGTGCCTAAATAGATAAAATAGTAGTGAGAAGGGCTAACAGCATGACTGTATATAGAGCATTGTGGCCTCCATCAGTGATCCATTTGGGCTTTCAGGAGCCATGTGAATACATGTAGTCTAGAAATAAAAACAAACAAACAAACAAACTTTTTCAGTTTATTAGGAAGAAGAAAGCATTCTAGATGCAGAAAAGACAGTGACAGAGCTCTGGTGTTTTTGGAAGTGAGCATAGAGAACAAATGGAGAAGGACAAGATGAACATAAAAAAGCAGGCAACTGCTGAATCCTTGTTCAAAGGAATATGATTTTTCTATTAAAATGAGTATTATAGAGGGCTGCCCAGATAGCTCAGCGGATTAAAATGTGTGCTCTGGCAGATGCAGGGACAGGGTTCAATCTCCAGCATGCAGTGCCAGCTCTGCCCTTGGGTCACACTGAGACCAGATGTGGTGGTGTGTGCCTCTAATCCCAGTGCTTGGGAGGCTGAAAACAGGAGGATCACTAAGAGTCCAATCTGTGTAGTGACACCTTGTAGACCCTGTACTAAACTAAAAAAAAGAAAGACTCAGTATTAGATTTTCAGCAAAGTATAGGCTAGTTGTATTTTTTCTTGTTGGTAAGGTAGAACTGTAGTAGTATTGTAACCGATGGATGGTCAGGGGAACATTCTTCTATCAAAGTACAGCTTAGATCATTGTGAGGGATTTGGCATATGTTAGTGTAGCCCTTCCCCAAAGAACTTACAGTCTAGTTAGAGATTGGCCCTGACCAAGTGATCAAAATTTAAATTTTACCATAGCATGTATCATTGTAGTATGTAATTATTTCCCCTTGGTCATAGTTAACTGTCCAACCACTGGAATAGCCCTGTGATGATGGAAAATAGGAGTATTTGGTTCCCTGCTTTTTCTTCCGCTTGGAATAAGAGCTAACCGGTAGCTCTCAGAACTACTTGTGGACCATTTAACTGTTGGCATGCTTTCTCTTATATGTGAAACCCAAAATATAAATAAAGAGAGCAAAATAAAAAGTAGATACTACAAAGTAGAGGGAGAAATCTTCCTTAAACAAAAAGGGAATCAAGAGATAGGGCAGGGAGAAGAGGATGAAAAAGAAGTGATGTGTTATGTATGCGTACCAACTCCCCACGAGGAATGTGGTCATTATATACTGTACTGCAAACATGTACTCATACAAAATAAGAAAAGCACAAATACTTTTTGGAATACTTGAAAGTTAAATAGAAAATTGTACAGCCATCCTGATGTCAGTTTCAGATCATATGCCCTGACCACAGTTAACATGGTACTCTGGTGGCCACAAACACGTGAGCGGCGGCTTGTGAGCGGGCCTCGCTCTGAGCAGTTTCTGTGAGGGGAGTTCTCTGCTGACTTACTCCTAAGGATCCTCTCTAAACTGCACCTGCCTTGTTTCATCATTCTTTTTCTTATTACATCTGAAAGTCCTATTTCCCTGTTAGTTTGCTAAATAATATATTCAAAAAGAGTCTCAGTATGCGGGGAGATGGCTCAGTGGAATAAGTGCTTCCCCAGCAAGCACAAGGGCCTGAGCAAGCACAAGGGCCTGAGTTCAATCCCCGGTTCCACCAAAAAAAAAAGTCTCAGTATATGTAAAATGATTTGTTAGAATTAATATGAAGTTATAGTAATCCTACAGTTCTCCCTACTTTAAATAATTTGATTTTATCTTACTTTGCTTACAGAAAACTTATACATCTTTTGTAAATGTATTTATGAAATAATGTAATTTAGTATGTGCTTCTGGTAGTTGTATAGAAGACCTCATCTAAATATTTTATGTTTTTTACCATAAGACAAATACCCTTAATATACTCATGTAAACAATATTCTATAAAGATAATATCTATCCTGGAGTCTTTTCTTGGACAATATATATTCATTTATTTTAAAAAGTGTATATGTATATGTATTACATACTCACCCACTGTAAACCAAGAACAGTGCTATGCATGACAAATGGAATAAAATAGAACTCTTCCACTCTTCCAAGGCTTTCAGCATTATGATAGAGGATGTGTTTGAAAAATACAAATACAATAGTACTTGTTTTATCCAAGGTTTTACTCTCTTTGTTTTTGGCTAACCTATGCATGGTGTGCTGGCATCATCCTAGCTTGATGATCCTCCATGTGACCTGTCCTTTGAAGGCCGGTGGTGGCCTAATGCCTTGTCACTGTGCCTGTGTCATTCAACTCACTTCATCGCATTACACAAACATTGTATTATCTGCCATCGTCTTGTAGGAGCTATAGGTATACTTCAATTAGGTACTTTCAGAGACTGTATTTATATAACTTTCATTTTAGTTTGTTACTGTATTATTATTAATCTCTTATGATACCTCATTTATAAATGAAACTTTATGATATATATGTATAGAACAAAAACCTGATAGTATGTATAGGCTTTGGTACTATACATGGCTTCAGGCATCCACTGTGGGTGTTGAATGTACCCTTGGAGAATAAGGGGGGATGCGGTGTTCATGCAATGTGAGAGAGAGGTGCACATGGTGCTGCTCCATTGCTGTGGAGCACTGTTGATGTGTTCTTGGATGGTGGTGAATTGAAGAAGATGATGATCTGAGCTGAATGGCAAGTTAACCCGAAGTGAATGGTAAGTTACTGTGAAGGGTAAGAGATAGAGCTAACAACTAAAGATGAGACTGGGAGAACAGAGTAGGTAGCTTATGAAGAAACTCACAAGAACTGTTAAGAGGTTATAATTTAATGTAGCACGTTAGAAGTATTTAAAGTAGAAAAATGGCATATTCCAATGTTTGTTTTAAAAAAATCTATCCCATCTTCCATATGTGAGATGCATTTGGAGATTTTGTTTTGTGGTAGGTTAGATAGTGATCAGAGGTAGAAGTTATTACAGAAATGCAAGGCAGATAGGATGATGACTAATAGCAAAGGTGTGCTGACCCTAGTTGGTCCAGTTCTTCACTGAAGAGGGTCTCGATCAGCCCCGTGAAGCAGAGCTGATGAAAGAGGTAGGAGATAGCTATGTGGATGGTTTTCAAACTAGGAAAGCCATTAAATTTTCTTTCCACATGATAGTTGTCTGTGATACAAACAAAAACAGAGTCCTGTGGATTGTTCTTTAGAAACCACCTCTTTGTTCACTTTGTGTGATAAAAGGTGGAAGCAAGCACAACTGATGAGCTCAGATCTCCTGCCCAATCCCAGTTATTTGGTTTTAAGGTCAGTTGTTTTTGTTATGCCTTTCCCTGGGACACTTTCCTATGACAGTAGCATACTTTAACAGGAGTTGAACGTGGCATTTGCCCAGGAGAAATGTATACACACAGGGGATGCTGACAAGTCTAGGCTGGCCTTTTCTTGTCACTGCAGTACCACTTGGCTTTGTCTTGTCTAGGTACCTGAATGGAGTGGTGAAAAATGGAGCTGCCCCAGTGCTCCTGGAGCTGGCCAATGAGGTAATGTTATTGTTATGATTTTATTTAAACCTACAAAAAACTGAAGGGAATTTTCCAAAGATTTGCTTGGAATTGTAATTAACCTTAAAATTTTTTGAGGTGCATTAGACATTTAAATTGCTCCCTGGTCTCTTTGTACTTTTAATAATTGGACAAAGAGCTTCATGTATTAATAAATTAGTTGACATAATTAGTCTCCCTCTTTTAAAGCAAATGTATAAGCTTGGTTTCTTATTTTGTGGAAAATTCAAATCAAACAACTCAGGACATGCTCTTCTTTGGATATGTTGCCTTAGTTTAGTGTGAGAAATACCTGTGTCTAGTGAAGAGACAAATGCCAGGAAAATCTAGGCTATTATAAAAATGAAGAGAGAAATTACATACTTAAAAATGTAACATTTACTTGATTCATTTTTTTTTGTTTGTTTGCAAACTTTTGTTATAATAAAGGATATATGCTTGGTAGAAAAGTCTCCTTCTAAGATGAAACATAATATTCTTGTTAACACTAAGTATAAAATGATTTATTGAACTTATTTGTTAACTGATCTGCTTCTGTTTGGGGAAATAACTAACAGCATTACATTTAGAAAAGAAAACCCTAAAGATTTC
>NDGM011249897.1:33461-44235 GCA_002564305.1 Octomys mimax
CTTCTTCTTCTTCTTCTTCTTCTTCTTCTTCTTCTTCTTCTTCTTCTTCTTCTTTTTTTTAAGAGCTTTAAGATACTGTGGCTTATATTGTGACACTTTCTTCCCCTTCACAGCAGCAACCTGGATGGCCTTTGGCAATGAAATTCAATGCACATGGCTCCGCAGTCAAATCATCAAATTTCCCTGTGTGTATATTAGAGTTTTGTAATGTGTTTCCATTATGAAACAATGCGGAGATAATTGTCTTTGGTAGCAATTAGCTAACAGGTTTGTTCAGTGCTATTGGCAGAGGCATCCATCATCCCCTTCCCTGACCACACTTTTGTCTACTGAGGACTACGGAGATCAATAGGATTCTATAGAAGGGAAATCACCTCAGCTTTAATGAGCTGCGAGCCTCAGTCAGTCTTCGTTTGTATTTTTAATTTTTTCCTTTTAAAATTAGAAATCAGGCAAAAAATTGTATTCCTTTGGGAGAGACGGGTACTCTGTATATGCTATTAACTTTCACCAGATCAATGCTCAATTTAAATTGTTTTTCCTTCTATACGAAGGTATGACTAACAGCATGGGACGTACATGCCATGTGATTTCAGTAATATGTGCTCTAATAAGGAGCACATCCACTTTTAAGGAGTATTGCTGAGTTTTTGGATGATTCTTTGAGCATGATACGTACTTTCTGCTCATAATACTCTCAGGAGTTAAAAAGAAACCTCAGTGACATTCCTGATAGCAGATGGTTTTGTTGTACCAATTTTGTTATACCTGATTAGATAATGTGTCACTATTTTTTCTGTTGTATACACTACTTTTCTGTTGTACTGTTGCTTCGTTTTACCACAAAACAAGTGTATTGATAGGATAGATTATTGCTTAGATTTCAGCTATATAAGTAAGGATAAGTGGGTTGACCATGGTCCTATAATTATTACCACATAAAGATGGTTCTAGACCCTCAATTTTATTCAAATAATTTTTTCCCTCTCAGATTAGACAGTGTATGCAAGTTTACCTACATGGTACCATTTTCTTTTTCTCATAAACTCCAAGTGGAATCACCAGTCAGACTCCTGTCAGGGAGAATAGCTACCATTTCCATGGTTTTCTGTGGACCCAGAATACCCCAGCGGTGGAGCATCTGCAGCTGGCATACAGGTTAGCAACCTCAGACTCTACGAGCTGCAAATACACTGGCAGTGAAAGGCGTGGTGCAGCATGGCAGTGCCCGTGCTCAAACTCAGCTTCTAGCTGCTCCTCCACAGCTGCTTCACTAGAGTATGGTGAATAAAGGGGTGCTTAGAATAATTCTTGGGGAAATGCTGGCAGAAGAGGATTGTGATTTACCTGTCACCTGACAGAGCTAGGCATAAGCAGCAGATGAAGAGCATTTGTCTGTCATGCCATCAGTCTACATGGTTGAGCCCTACCCTGCTCAGCAGGTACTCAGTGTAAGATGTCAGCAGTGGCATTGTGATTAATGATGAATAATACATAGGGAAATTATTTGTGAGTCTGTTTTCTTAAAAACCTTTATGTTTTGAATAAATCCTTTAAGTGTCATAGTCAGTTTTCTTTTTAGGGGGGCTACAAGGAATAGAACTCAGGACCTTGCACATGCTAGGCGGGCACTTGTGCCACTGAGCTATATTCCTGGCTCTAACAGTCAGTTTTATTTTAGATTGAAATTTCTTATTGTACCAACGAAAAGAATAATTGGAAAGTGGTGACCAGCTACAGATTGAGTTGCTGAATTCCATTTTATCATGTATCTCTGGGGTCTCACCTTCCCTTTTATATGAATTTTAGAGATTTCACCTTTTTTTTTTTTTAAGTGTTGTTCAGTGTTTCCCACTATTACCATAGGCCATGCTTTCAGCTGAGCCTCAAATGTTAAGTGTGTGAGTGAGTTTTACACCAAAAACTCTGATTTCCTACTAGAGTTATATTATAAAGAAAACTGTTAATGAAGGTTTTCCTTAGCAGAACAGGTGCAATCATTGGAATTAACTTTTTTTTTCTATTATCCTAGTCATACATATATAGAAAATACAGTATAACTTGCATCTTTATTTCCTTAAACAGTTTTTAATTTTTTTATTAATATGTAATTAGTATACACATTTATTAGGTACAGTGTGATATTTCAGTACAAATATGTACTGATTAAATCAAGATACTTACTTGTTTGCATCTCCTTGTCCTAATGTGTTCGGAGATTTCAAGCCCTTCCCTTCCAGTTATTCATAAAATATGTACTAGGTTTTTATGAACTTTAGTTATTCTAGCTTTAGAGCACACACTAGAACACTCCCCTTACTGCTTCTGTATTTTCATACCTGTGCTCGTCAACTTTTCATCAGTGGGACAAACATCTGAGGTAAACAGTGGAACAGAAACAGTGCTTAGCGTAAGGCTTCAGGGTTTTGAGTGCATGGCTGGCTGATACCACGGCAGAAATATCATGGCAGAAGAACATGGCGGAGGAAAGCTGGGGGCAGTGAGGAAGCCGAGGAAGGGAATGAGCTAATGAGGAAGGAGCTGGGGACCGTGCAGTACCCAAGGCTACACCTTCACAAGCCATTCCCTTCAAGGAGACCTCACTCCTAAGATTCCACTACTTCCCAAAAGGCCATCATATCATTAATTTCATTGGTGGGCTAATGGGCTGATAAATTTAGAGCCCTCACGATTCAGTCACTTCTTGAATTCTGTCTGCTTGCTTGCTTTGGAGTAGAGAGGGGTTATTTATTTTTTCCCCTTTGAGACAGTATCTTGCTGTGTAGTTCAGGCTAACGTCTTTATTTAGCTTCCCTGCTACTACGATTACAGGCATACTTCACCATTCCTGGTTCTTTGGGGAACTTTAGATCCAAGTCATAATAGTACCAATAACCATGACACTGTCCCTCTACCCCTCCCATCTTATAATCTAGTAATTGCATTTTATTTTCAGATTAACTTTTTTACACCCACATATCATAGCAAACATGTTGTATTTGTCTTTCTGTATTTAAATTTATTTTCTTAATATAGTCTTTTTAATTCTTTTTTGGCTTACATAGTAGAATATCATTCTTTTTATGGCTAAATAATATTCTGTTGTGTTTATGTATGGCATTTTCTTTGTCCATGAATATATTCCATGTCTTAGATATTGTGAATGGTGTACCAATAAACATAGGCTTGCAGATTTTGATGTGCTGATCTCATTGGAAATATCTTTAAAAGGGAGATTATATAAGTGTTCAGTTGTGTCATGAAACCCATTCATTTATAAATATATTGTAAGTATGGTTAGCAGTAGCCTGACATTATAGTACAAGTATAAGCTAAGCATATTGGTTATTCCTGAGTCTGAATATAAGTGATACAAATTTCTGAATATCCATGGGAGAGGATCTCAATCTTTGTTATAAACTAATGATTGTGTTTGTTTCATCTTGTCTTTTTTGTGGTACTGGGGATTGAATTTAGGACCTTAACACTTGCCAGGCAGGTGCTTAAGCCACTGAGCTACCTCCCTGGTTCTTGTGTTTGTATCTTAATCATTTTATACAGCTTTTCTCTGCTTTCCTTATAGCAGTACAGTACGTTATCCCTGACTTAAGGATATACCACAGTAAATAGTCCTGTCATATAAAGATGAACAGTGAAATAGAGTTGAGATGAATGTTTATAGAGATCCTTTATATTTTCTAAAAGGGGTATGCTTTTCTACCAAACTTGTGAATAATTCCCACTCCTAGTGGAATTATATTCTCCAGTGGATTACTAATTTTTTTTTTTTTTGGCAGAACCAGGGATGGATTACTAATTTTTTATCTAATTTTTTTAAATCTAACTTTTGAATGAACTTAGTTCTAGTTTTCAAGAAAACTGTTTTTAGAGCTTTTGGCACTATGTTAGGCCAACACGTGCAATCAGTGATCTTTAAAACTCTGGTTTAATAGAAGGAAGTGTGAGAAAACCTCTAGTAGGTATTTGGATCTGATTAGAGTTCGTGAGACCTCTTCCTAACACTATGTGGTACACAATTGATGCCTTTGGAATTCGCATTCTTTATTCTGTGGCTTGTCAAGAGCTGTTTGAGTGGTGACTAGTCTGGGTACTGTATTACAGTGGGTAGAATGAGGAGTAAAACCCATGTAAGACTTCATAGTTGAAGGGGGTGTATGGAGTACATACATAGTAGTTATGAGTTTGTCTTGCCCTTTAACACTGAAAATGTGCTGGAGGAGTCACAAGAGAGATATGTTCTGGTTTGTAGAAGCACTGGAAGCTTTATGGATTGGGTATGACTTTAGGAGGAAACAGTGTAAGTTAAAGAACTGTGGGAACAAAGAAAAGAAGATAGAAGTGTACCTAGGAAGAGTTCAGAGAGGCTTGCCAAGAACTTCATACAATCTTAGCGGACTTAAGGTTGGACAGATTCAGTTGACGTCATCTGAGAGAAAATACTGAATGATAGGCCAAGGTACTTGTATTGAATTTTTCAGGCAATGTAAAGCCATTGATGGTTTTGAATAGTAGAGTGATATGATCACAGCTTTCATTTTAGGACAGTGTTCTTCACTGAAGCAGTTGTAGCACATTACTGACCTAGAGATAACTAGAATTATGTGTAAATTCTAGCACATTTCTATAACTCCACTGCCTCAAACTCAGGAAAACACACTGGAATACAATTGAAGGAGAGTAATATTGTTACAAAAATTGATGAATTAATTTTTACTTAATTTTCAAAATACATAAACTTACTTGGTATTCCTTATAAATAATTTGCAGCATAATTTGTAGCTACTCATAATACAGAGCTGTATGTTGTTGATAGCAATTAAAAGCCAAAGTTTAAGATGATTTGGCAACAGTATAAAGAATGGTCAAAGGGCTATATGATAGATACAATGAGAAAGAACATTTAATGTGTATTACATTATCCTTAGCAAATTTCAGTTCTGAGCTAAGGCTTACAGTGGAAATGATGGAAGAAGTAACATCTATGGGAGATGGCAATTTACTGGATACTGGCAATAAGGGCATAATGGCAATGAGGGAAGCTAGGATAAATCTGAGATTTTAAGCTAGATCTATTATACTAACAACTAAACAGCGACTAAAGAAAATTGAATTCAGTTTCGACTATTATGTTGAGGTAAGTTAAGGATATCTTATAGAATAGATCCGTGGAGTTGGAAATGTAGGGCTTTGAGAGAGAGAGTTATGGATCACCTCTAAATAGAGTGTACTTTCCAAGACGCTTTGAATAGAAGGAGGCAGTCTTCATTCTACATATGAGCATTTGGTTAATTTATTCCAGTGACTAATGATAAGATTAATAAAGATTTAATTTCTATTTTTATGGTATATTAAATTGTTCTACCCCCTAAGTGATATAAAAGTGAATGTAAGGTGTTAATACATGTTCTGAGAATGGATGCATTGTGGGCTAAAAGTGACTGCAAGTGTCATGTCTAGAGCAGGTCACTGGGAGCAGAATGCTCCTAATTCTTTGAGCCCTCTTGTTTGTTGATTTTGTACTTATTAAATTAGAAGTAGTATTTCCTTACATGTTGGGATTACATGTCTTTTGCTTATTAGGTAATTTTAAGAATTAAGAAAACATTTTTAAGAAGATTTTATTTTAAGAAAACTTAATTACAAGGCTTTTAAAATTTCTATATGTTACTGTTTCCCATTTCTTAAAATTTTTGCTATATCCAGTCCTATTCTCTGAAGCTTTTCAGTCTAGGTAGTGCTGGGAGAATTGAAGCATAGAAGTTTAAACTAATTTTAGATTCTCAGGTCTTGTTGATAAAAATTATATCTATTGTGAGATATGTCCTTTTCCTTGTTTATAGACTTGCTTTTTACAACGAGGGGAAACAAAATAATATTTTCATTAGCTTGGAAAAGAAGTATAGAACCACATTCATTGCATGATAAATATTAATGATAATGATTATACTGAAAGATTTTGTCACTTAAGAAGCTCAGAATTGGAAGTTAGGTTCTAATTATGCTTTATATATAGCCGTCAGTAGCATTTGTATCCATGATCATGGATACAAGCAGAGAATGATTACTTGAAATTCCAAAACAATTGACCTTGGCTATTAATGTTGCTATTTTACTGAACTACTTATAAATCCTGCTGCCAAAAACTTTAACTGATTCATGTTTTTTCTCTTTATATTTTCTCAGCATCTTGTGAGGGAAACTTTAATATATCAAAGGGAAACTGAATAGTGAATAAATTGTTAGAGTAGAGGAAGGCGATGATGAGAGGGTGATTGGAGAAGGACCAAGGAGTTTGCAGATTGATCCAAGGTCTGAAGTGATGAGTGGAATGAAGGATTGATGACATACTATTACTTGATCAGGACAAAAATAATCTCTCTACCCCTACTGGACAATTTGCCTGTGAAGCATCTAGAATTGAAAAATGGCTTATGTATGCTAATTTGGGTACAGTCCTGATTTCATGTAATTTATTTTTTTTTGCATAAAGGAAGTTATTTGAAAAATGTACAATAAAGTAGAATTTCTTTAGACCTTTAAAATATGCATTAATTTATATGATTGATATATAAGAAAAATCTTCAATATTTTTAATTTTTTATTTGCTTCAGGATATTGGCTTCTGACATTTTTAGTTATTCTAAAATATTTAGTGCACAATCATGTTGATTTGATTTTCTCCTTTGAAAAGACAGTTTTTTGTTTTGTTTTGTTTGTTTGTTTTTTCTGTACTGAGTATTAAACCGAGTGCCTTCACACTGATCTACAGCTCCAGTCCTTTTGATTCTGAAGCACGGTCTCACTAACTTGTCCAGGCTGTATTCAAACTTGTGGTCCTCCTGCCTTTTCTGCCAGAGGGCTGGGATTACAGGTGAGTGCCACTGTGCCTGGCAGAAATATGATCCCTTAATGGGATACTTATTGTTTATCATAAAGGAAGCATTTACTTTAGATGCCAAATTATATTGTGTCCTTGTTCCTTTTAATTAAAGACCTGTTCTTATTTTACTTTTCTTTTTTTTTAATCAGGTGATTTGACTAGGGGACAGAGGTTTTGTCTAAGCTTATCAAGACACCAAGTCCTTTTCCTGACAATTTTATAATTATAGAGTGGAATATGGAAATTACAAAATGTAAAATGAAGTGCCCTCCACACAGTGATATTGAATTGTCACTAAGTTTTCTCCTGTGCAGTTGCTTGCTTCTACAGTCTACTGGGCTCTGTATCTGGTGCCCGCTGACTCTTGCCTCCCCTTGCAATACAGACACTGGTGTCAGACTTCAAGGCTGTTAGTGTGGTATCCTTAATTATTCTGTACCTATTCTGTCAGTCTCTGTTGGATCTTGCAGGGTTTTTTTTTTCCCCATTTAGTTTTAGGTCATGTACACCAGTTTGGACCTCAGCATTTATGTTTCCTTTCACCCTAATCCATTATTTCTTCAAAGTGCTTCTGAAGTTCAATTTTTTTTTCTCTTGTAGGACCTGCATGTTCCATATTCTCCTATTTCATAGGTACTGTCTTTGGCCCCCATTGTTTATTGCATTCTTATATTGCTTTTAGTTTTGATGCTTTCTTCTTTATTTTTTTTAGCTCCTTTAGGCAGTTTGAACAATCAGAGATCATAGTGTCTGATACTTATATAGCCCATATTGTATATCAGGGGCTTTCTGAGTTTTTACCTACTTAGACATTTGATCGTCAGAACACCTTTAGGAGGCAAGTAGAAGTGTTGTCCCCATTAACAGGTGAGGCATCCAAGGGACTGAGAACTTAAGTGTTTTGTCCCATGTCACAGAGTAAGTAACACTGGTGTAATTCCATAGCTCATGTTCCTAATAGTTTTGCTAAGCTGCCTCCATGGGGGGTGAAGGAGGGACATATATTTTTAACACAATTTTATATTGTGAACCTTGTATGGTTAAATCATATTCATGAGTCAGAAAGCTTTCAAATCAGTATTGTAGTTCACAGATCTTGTTGCCTATACACAAACTTATTAGATTTCCCAGTCTAATAACTCCAACAGACCTTTAACTGCTTGTGTAATTCATTTACTTATGTCATAAAGTACTATATGTCTTTATAGAAAAGGCTTAACATATAAGTGCTTAACCTTTACTTCTTAATGATGAGCTTTTAAATTGTTATTGTGCTGACATAATTAGGTGTAACACCTGAAATGCTTTGTGTATGTAGCTATAAAAAAAAAAGTAATATGATCTAGAACTGACAGTAAAGCTGTATGGAGGAAAAAATCCTATAGAAGGTTGAAATTGAATGTGGTAACTGCAATTATCTAAAAGGAAGTCTATTACCTTATGATAAAACTGTCAAAATAATGATTGGGTACTCCCACAAATTGTACAGAGAATCAATAAAACCAATATTACGCCATGGTTTGAGAATTTAGGAATCCTACTTTCTCCTAATTCCTAAGCAGATGGTACTATGTTAAAGAATGAGATAATTAAAAGTTTTATAATATCTCATCATACAACTTTTCTAGAGTAAATATTTTGCTTGAAAAGCTTGATGAGCCACATTCTTCGAAGATATGAATAGTATTTATTCATTAGCAAGGTGTAAATGTGTGAATTATAGGGCTGTTTTCTTTAGCTTTGAGAGAGAACATGAAATAAAACATTGGAACATACACTGTAGATAATTTCTGCTTCTTTAGACCAGTGGCTTGCTCTTCTGAATCAAGTTGACCTGTGACATTATTGTGTACAGGCTACTGGGTGCTGAGAGTTGAACTTGGATCACTTAAGCCTGCTTTCTTCCCTGTTGATTCTTGTTGCATGCCTCATACAAGTGAACAGTTTATATTTCAGTGGAGCAACTTATTTTTTCTAAAGCTGATTGTTACAGAGAGATGAATGTTTTGTCTTTACTAAGCCATCTAACTTCTAAATCATTTTTGTTTTTCAGTGTAGCATAATTTTTTAATCTTATTTATTTGGTACAGGGTCTCACTCACTACTATTTGGTACTCAGACTCATAGTGGTCCTCTTGCTGCAGCCTCCCCAGCACTGGGATTACAGGCATGCTCCACCACACCCTGTTTCAGTGGCCAACTTGACGCATGGCCAACTCAGCATGTGATGCCGAGAAACAAACTTGAGCTTTCCTGTCAGGTGCTTAGACTGCCAAGCTATCTCCCTAGCCCCAGTCTAGTATATGTTATATAATTAATGTAGACCTAACTTTTTTTTCCCCCCTGTATTTCAGGAAAGAGTCTACAGAGGATGTTCAGGGTCTCACTACTAGATCGGACTCATAGTGATCCACCTGTTCACAGCCTCCCAAAAGCCACCACGCCCAGTCTCAATTGCTGTCTCAGCACACCTCGGGGGTGGGGCCAGCAGGGCAGGCCTAGGGATCAGACTCCTGGCCCCTGTTCGCTGAGCTATTTGGCCAGCCTAGACATAACTTTTAATGAACATAATCTTCCTTGTCTTGTTTGTTGGCTTGGTCCCATTCCATATACACAAATATTTGTTGAATTGATGCAAGTATTTTGTTGATACTGTATTTACCATTTACTTGTGACTCTAAAGAATGAAGTTCTGTTAAAAAATTTTGAGGATAACACATTAAGACATTAGACTAGAATTTGATAGTTTGCAAAAAGTTATGAGGTACAGGGGATACAGTTCATGAAAACTTTCATTGGCAAACAATTTGGTTCATGAACAGAAGTCCTTGGCAGACTTTTGGTTTGTTTGCAAACTCCACATTGGATAGCAAACATGACTGCAGCCATCTTTCCCACACAAATGCAAATGTGATCATCCTGTCCAAAATCATGGAACAATTAAGTTCATGAACTGAGATACTTTATGTGATCCTACAAGTCTTTGACATAATTAAGGCACAAGATACAATTGCAGGTTCATCAATGATTCACTGCAGTTTAGGATAGATGACCAGCCTTAGTATAGATTGAGAAGGGGTAAGAGCTAGCACTTGAACTCGGTCCTTACTGCATACCTGAATACACAAACAAAAACAAGAATTGAGTGACAAAATCCAAGTCTTCTGATTTGTCTTCCACTTGCCATTATTTAATAAATATGAGTTTGAAACATTATTTAGATACTGCCAAATGCTTAGCTTTGCTTTGTGTCATGAATGTTCTACTTTTTACTTACATTTCATTTAATATACATTGTGTTCGTTTCTACCTGTTGAATAAGTTTGACCTTAACTTTCCCCTTGAATAACATCTTTGGGAGTTGTAAATTGTTTTCTTTTCAACCCAGGTAACATGTGCTTTTCAGTATTTTAAAGATAGTTTTTTTTAATTGCCTAGTATAGAGCTTGGCAAATAATAGATAATTGAATGATAGTGATTTTTGTAGCAATAGGTAGAAGAATCCAAAAAGGAATTAATTTTCTCTTCATTTTCTTTTTTTCTCATTAACTTTATTGAAAATCAGTAATGATTATATAGCAAATTAAAAATTGTAGACAAATATTGAAATGTGAAAGATATAACAAGTAAACAGTGAATTTTAGAAAAATATTTCTGAAATGAATACATAACAGATTAATAATAGATTGCACATTCTAAAAAATTATTTACAAACTTAAATGAATATAGCAATAAAAATTGTCTAACATAAACATGAAGAAGAAAAAGTTTACAGATCAGTCATATAATAGTTCTCTCTGTGCCAAAACTAAGAAACTTATATTCATATAATTAGAATTCTCAAAGTAGAAGGGGGTAGGCAATAAATATTTA
>NDGM011249899.1:0-10303 GCA_002564305.1 Octomys mimax
TTAGCAATTTTTGTGAATTGAGAAAACAGAGTATTAGAAAGGAGAAAACTGGAAAGAGAGAGGAGGGAGACAGAAAAGGGCAGAGAGAAGGTGAGGAGATGGACAGAGACTACTGATCTACAAATAAGAGAAAGCTAGCTAATGCTATGGTATGAATAATTGAAAGTAATAAGAACAACTTTCAGAGTTCATATAGAGTTCCAAGAATAGTTCAATTTTAATCAGTGAAGGGAACTTGTGACATGTGAAGTATTGATAGACTCCTCAAGAAAGACCTATAAACAAACACTCTGTAGTGGGGAGAAAAGCCCTAGGGCAGGCTTCATAAAATCCATCAACTAATGTAAAATTAATAGTATATAAAAGCCAATTTTATTAACCTTATTTGCAACAAATGATTATTAACAAAACACTCTTAAAAATTAAATACTTCTCTGTGTCAGCCCCACCCCTGGATGTGCTGAGCTGGTGATGGAGTCCGGGCATGATGGCGCACACCTGTAACCCCAGTACTGGAAGACAGAAATCAGAATCACTTGGAGTCTGAGCTGTGTGGTGAGACCCTGCACACAAAATAAATAAATAAATTAATAAATAAATAAGTCACTTCTCTAACATTTAAAATATTTAAAAAAATATAAGGGGGACTCATTTGCAAAAACATATATAGGGCTGACCAAATAGCTCATCAGATTAAAGTGCCTACTTAGGTGGATGCAGGGCCCAGGGGTTTTATTTCTGACTTGCCAGTGCTACCACCACCACCCTCAGAGTACACTGAGACAGCGATTGAGAGTGGACCTGGTGGTATGTGCCTGTGTTACCAGCATTTAAGAGGCTGAAAAACAGGAAGAATCACAAGTCTGATCTGTGTAGTGAGACCCCGTAGATTCTTTAGACCTTTTAGACCATGTACTAAATATATTTTTTAAAAAAACTTATATAACACTGGTAAACAAAACTAGAGAAAAATAGAGATATGACATGTGCCTATATGAAGAGCTCAAGTTATGCAAACAGTGCTTCCCAGATTGAACTAAAGCTTCAGTGCAATTCCAAAGTTTCAGCTGGTCTTACAGATTTTATCAGCAGGATTCTACAACTTATGCAAAAGTGAAAAGAATCTAAGAGAACCAAAGTAATTTGAATATGAGAAACAAGATCAGAGGTCCTATTCTACTGGTTCCATTATTTACTTTAACCCATAGTAGTCAAGAGATTTCAATTTTGGTATGAAGAAAGATGTGTATAGCAATGGAGCAGAATAGATCAAAGAATAGATCTATACATATTTGCATCAATGTCAACAATAGTATCAAAAAAGTGAGCCGAAAATGTTTCCTTTTAACAAATGATGTTGGAACAATTAGTTACCAATATTCAGAAAAGCAACAGATATTATATTGCATAGGATACAAAAAATTCCTTAAAGTAAATTATAGATGATGTAAAAGACAAAACCGCAGGGCATATGCAAGAAAAGATGGCTAAATTCATTAAAACTGGGCAAACTCAAAAATTGCTGAGGTAGCACAAAAAGTGCTACAAAGATAAAATGGCTTTCAACAAAACTAGAATTTAGGATTTTTTTTAAAAAAGATTTTTAAGAAATTTAAAAGTAAAATACTCAACTGGGAGAAAATTTTTCATATTTGCCTATGAGTTTTTGTAATATAGACATATATTCATAGGCAGATGAATGGTTTGATTGTGAGAAGGTTACAATAGAACGCTGTTCAGTAATTGAAAAGTCAATGATTTGTATAATAATATTTGTGTATCTTAAAACTATTATTGTAAATTAAAGAAGCCAAGTTAAAGTTAAATATTAGATGCTACTATGTATATTATAAATTTATAAAGTCTAGCATTGGGGGCTCAAAACATGATGTGCTAAAGTATTGTACGTTGGCACACTGACCATATTGGACTGAAGGAGATTAGGAATCAACCCTTTAGAAGCAAGCTGGTTTTTCCTTCTGTCACCTCCTGGTTCCTTGTTCCTCTTTGTCAAGACAGGTTGTAGAAACTAGAACTTCTCTACCACAAAGCACACCTTAAAAAAACAAAAAAGGTTATTTTCTTCCTTTCCCACGGAGAACCAGAGTAAGACAAGCTATGAGAGGCCAAGAAGAATGTCGATGTGTTCTGCAATATATACATATATATATATACCGATAAATGGTTAGGTTAATTGGGATAAGTGCTTACAGTAGAACACTGTGCAGTAATTAAAAGGAAAAACAATGATATATACAACAATATTCATGTATCTCAAAACTATTATTATAAATTAAAGAAGCCAAATTAAAGTTAAGTATTATAAGATGTGTAACGTATATAAGACGTACCATGTATATAAGGAAAAGTAACCCTCTTAGCTGCTACCTTTAAATCTAACCACCTTTCTACATGAATGCCTTTCCTTCATCCAATCCAAGCAAATGAACACTTTCTCCAAGGTCTTTGGCTATTCCTTTCTAAATAATCCTACTTAAAACTGGCGAATTATTGTACATTACATTTGATGTCAAGAGTATCCAGTGACATTTGGAGCAAGCTGGATAAAAGTGAACATAATAACTGTGTTAAGAAGTGAACTTTGTTGGAAATTTATAATTTAAGTGTTCTCAAGATTACAGCATGATGTCCCTGAACCTGTCAGCACTCCAGGAACAGACAGCTCTCAATGTTCTGGACATCTGTGTCCTAACAGGAAGATTCTGTGCCCTCTTTCTCTTCTTACTGGGCAGGCATGAAAATGCAGTCAAATCAATGAGGAAGCAGCAGGGTATCTGGGTTAGAGGAGAACAATAGTCAGATGGTGTCATTGGTAAGATCATCTATTGTACACGAAGAAAATTTGGGGTCCATCGTGAGTTGCAACCACTCTTCTAGGTGTAAAAAATCTTTCTGTTCTATTAAAGGCAAACCTAGATGTCACTCTTCTTATTGGGAAGAGGGGAAGTGATCTAACATGCAACCTGGTGTACATTTCCAGTCATTATAATACTATTTGTTGAAGCAATACACAATATCTCCCCACCTCCAAATTTACCTGCTGGAAAAAGAATCGTATCTTCTTTAGGGCCAAATAAATACAAACAAAGGAAGATCAGGAGAGTTATGTGGGTCAGCTCCTTCCCATAGATGGTGGTTTCAGGAGTGGAAAAACAAGTATCTATTCTGAGTAATCCCTTCATTATTACTTTTTATTAAATTATCCTACCCCACAGGAGCACACCTGCTAAACAAATTTTGTATGTCTAAATCTGTATGTGAGGTTTTTCCACAGTCAAGTTTGGATTCTACACAGATAATGTGTTTGTTGCTATGTAGTTCTCTCTGCCTGTAGCACACATACCTCTAGTGTCTGGTCATCTTTCCACAGATTCTAATCAGGAATTTGCACCTCCAGTGATAGTAATTTTTCTCCTTATGACCGTGACATTGGTGTCTGAAGCCATCACCCTTCAAAAGATTAATGAAAATAGGAAGTTATATAGTATAATTTGCAAGGTGCCAGAACAAAGAGATAGGCTAATGGGTTAGACCTTAGATGAATAGCAAATGTCTCAATATCTTTGCTGTAGCCAATAAAAGGAAATAATGTTGAGCAAGGACATGCACACACTGTAGATATACAGAGGTCTAATGCACAACCATTTGTGACTCAATTGCACAGGTGATTCAATTTTGAGTTAGCAATTATAATGCTAATACTATCACTTATTTCCAAAATTAATACTGTTAAACCTGTTTATTACTTCAATTCCTGATTCTCATCATTTGGGAACTATTTATCAAACTTCCTAAAGGTTTTGGAGTGTTTTCGTAGGAAGTTAAATCACATGGACACAAAGCATTGCTTTCTACTTTACTACCTTTTGGTGATTAGTAAAACCAAATTAGTTAAATAGTTCTATAAGTCTCCATAACAATGGCTTTTGCATGGTAGTGTTGGCATCCTCTTGAAGCAGTTGGCTAGGTCACAACTCTGAATTGGTAAAAGAAAAATATTTAAAATGAAAGATTTGAGGTTAAAAGAGAGCGCCATCTATTTTTCTAGTGTATGTAGACACAGGTCAAGTTTATGTTGTTACTAACATTGCAGCTTTTCTTTTTATCATCATCTGAATTATGTGGGTAACTGTTACAGACATGATTCGCCAAGAACCACAAGGGAAAAGATTACTCAGTGAATGAGAGTACTAAGACTCATTTAAAAACATACTTTCAATATAAAACCTTCTTTATGACTGAAAAAAATCACATCATGTTCTGCAACTTTTTAAACAGTGGGGGCAAAGTTCATGACTTAAAGCTAAAGATTACTACAAATAAAAGATTTTCGTGGTTTTGTTCTGTCCACCCTCCCTGTCTCATAGTAAGAAGACTTCCAACATCATTCCTGGAGAGCTTTAACTAACAGAGACCACAGTCCAAATCCCCCAACCCACTGCATTAGAAAAGGCAGATACACAATTTTATTATACTGTTATCTAACCCTTTCTGTTATGTATTCCCTGACTCAGTTCTATCTTCCAAAAACAAATATCTCAACTCCTTCAATACATGACCAATGTTCTGACTCCCTAAATCCTGTCTTCTCTAAGCCAGAGCCTCTTTCTTTTACTGCTCAAGAGACTCAGATGATAAATTCATCATCTGCTTGATTATTTTTCCAAAAAACATCAATAAGTGATTTTTTTTTAAATAAAAAGTCCCTTGGGAAAAACTCATAGATCACCCAGCTTATGTCATTATTTACTCTTCTTTCTCCAGAGTGTGTACTTATAATTTATGGAATTCCCTGGACATAACCACCTCCACCCAATTTTTCTGATTCCTTGGGCACTTCTATGCTCTGAATATATACATCCCTCATGAGTTTATGTGTTTATGTGCTGGGGGTTTGATCCCCTGGAGGACAGGACAGTATTAAAGTGGTGAAACCTTTATGGGAAAGAAACCTTGTGAGAGGTTGTTAGGTCACTGGTCCACTGTCATCAGAAAGGAGTAAGGCTATTCCTACGGAATGGAGCAGTTCCTGAGATAATATGTTGTTCTAAAGCACATCCTAAGGCTCCTTTCTGTCTTCCCATCGCCCTCTGTTCCCACCACGGTGATACTGCATGCTGTGAAGCCCTCATTCGTTCGAAGCAGATGTCAACAGATGCTCCTGGATTTCCAAAACTCTGAATTGAACAAATATTTCTTTACAAAATGCCCAGCTTTGGGTACCGCATTACAGCAGTGCAAAATAAACTAATACAGTGATGCAGCATAATCACCCTCTAAGTCAACACTGTTCGGTTAAGGCTGACCCAACAGCTAGATCAAGAAGGGGGTGCTGGAATCAGGCCAGGTCAACAAGATGAAAACCTGAAAGTTATCCTGGAGTTCAAAGGGTGTGAGTAAGAAACCTAGAGCCAAGCCTCTTTTGGAGAGACTACTTGAGAATGGAGCCAATGTCACCAATCTAAAAAAGAACAGAGGTGAACAAAGCAGTGTGGCAATCACCTTCTGCCTAAAACTGAGATTTGTTCTCTCAACTTCTCAGTTACATAAATTACTTTAACCTCATTTTTGTTTAAGTCAGATGAAGTAGCATCTCAACTAATTTCTTTCCAAAACTTCCTAATTAATATATTAGTTACACTGAGACATAAAGATAGATAGACATGTGATAGAGATACATAGATAGATACACGCATATGTAGAGATGATAGATGATAGATAGATAGATACATAGATACATAGATACATAGATACATAGATACATAGATAGATACATAGATAATAGACTTGTCTTCTTTTGCAAAGAGATATACATATTATTTCTTCATTGTAACACAATACTATTAAAAAATGTTATTGGTTCAAACGTACTATCCTTTATGTTTCATTGTGTTTGATATTCTCCTCCTCTGGGTTGGTCTTTCTGCGTGCTGTGCTCCTGACCCGCTTCTCCCAAATTTCATTTTCACATGTATGCTGACCATTGTATAATATTTATGAACACTTTGTATACATTTTATTCACATAAATAGCATTATACAGCGTTTCAGTTTATGTTAAAATGTTTTTATCTATTCATAACACTTTATATAGAAGTTTATTTCTTTTGAGTTCTAAATAATGCCTTTGTATAAAGAATTTATACTTTTTTCTCATCTATTTATTTCAAGCTTATTTGAAACTTTTTCTATTCCAAACAGTGTTACTATTAACATTCTCGAAAATGTCCTTCTGTACTGTACAAGACATTTTCTTAAGCACACACTTACAATTCACTTTCTGGGTCTTCCAGCATGCATATATTTAGTTTCTCTCAATACTGTGAAGTCATTTGCCAAAATCAGCAGCAAAGCCCTATTGCCCTTCCATAGTTGCGCATTGTTATCCATGTGCTCCCACCTCACAAGTTGATCACACAATATTCATCAACATAATTCATATCACTGGGGCTCTGTTTCTGAATTGTTGGCTGCAGAGTGATTACACTTTCCCCTCAGAAAGCAGTTTTGCCTAACCACTCTCAGGCCATGACTGACAGCTTGCCTTATTTCTTATTTAATTCCACTTGAAATTTGCCAATATCTTTACAAGGAAAAGAGGAACAACTACAGAAATGGTGCAATTTCCTGTGATAGCATTTCCTAAAAACCTGTGAAAAAAACCCTTCCTACTTCCCAAACTCTTGCTAACAGCATTTTTCTGCAGATGATCTTTTATGATTTCTCATTTTTATTGTGTGATTCCCTCACACTTCATTTCCTTCCTTGTACATAATGCTGTTTGACCATGCATAATGCAAATCCCCTTAGCAAAAGAAAAATAGAATAGGAAAAAATTAGTTTTCCTTTTCTAGCAATCAATTCGTAACTTCTTACTCTGCAGATATATATAAGTATCCCAATATCCTCTGCCTGTACAGGGTCTGGGGCATGTTACTTCTTTATCCTGGAAGTAAAACAAAGCAAATGCCCCATCTTGTTAAACTCTCATCCAGCGTCTGCTCTCTATAGGATGGGCTTCCTGCACCCACTACATAAAGTGGCGATTGAATTCAGTCCTGTGATAGAGACTTTTACAAAATATGAACAATGCTAAATACCTTAAAGTGAATCGATTTCCAGTGAAAGTGTTTTAACCTCCTTTTAGGTCAAGAAATAGCAATTTTCCGAGCTTCATTGTAACCTGAGAACTAATCCTAAGAATCAGGTGTGCACTGCATACCTCATTTGTTGCATGAAATTTATTGCAAATGCCCTTGTGTAGGATTGCTTCAGGAACTCTTTTCCTTCTTCAGGCCAAAGTGTGGTTCTTAGGCAATGGAGTACTGACTCTTTAGGATATTCTTTCACATTTGAGGTTGCTAATGTGTACTTTCTTTAATAACAAAATTAAGTTAAACTCAAAGGCAACATAAGATGGAGATCTGTTCCACATCTGTAAAGATAGAATGAACACTGGATAAACTTTTACAATGTACAAGCTTAGACTCTGAGAGGCATGATAGACATTAACAAGAATTTATGGCTGAGGTTAAGATATTGCTAGACTGGGATATGGAGCACAGTCATGACAGGGAGCAGAAAGCACTACAAGAAGAACAAAGTGATATGTACAAATGATGGAGTATGATGGTTACTTCCACACTGCCTACACCCTACAGGATCAGCACCACTGAGGGCTTGGGCTTCTGTGTATGTGACAGCAACACAATGCTGATACTTATTATCACTAACAGTGATTGCTTCTTATATGCCAGATATCATTACTATTCCAGAAATTGTATTCTTATTTAATTGCTTCCCAAATCCTGTAAATTATTTCTAATAGACCCACTGAATGAAAAACTCTGCAAATTTAAGCAAGTAACACAGGACTACACACAGGTAACCAATCTGAGTCCATAATGACAGCTGAATACAAGCAATAATAGACTTAAAAGTGTACTGTCCTGCAGTGGCAACCTAAATAATTCCATATATAAGACTCCACTGACTGCACAACACACACACACACACACACACACACACACACACAGAGAGAGTTTTGGGGGTAGAAAAATAGCTTTCTAAATACAGTGAAAGTCATTGTTCCCTTTAATACCTCATGGCCACTCTAGGAGTTTTGCTTTCTTAGTCAGCACCAACTCACCCTACACCCAGGGAGATAAGAGATAAGATAAACCCTTAAGAATACATAACATCACTCAGCTATATCCTCTTCATTTCCTGTGCTAGGAATGGGAAGGCAACCTGTACTTCTGGTTTGACTCTTCATTAAATAATATTCAACCACCATTTCAGAATCAAGACAGGGCTCACAATAAGGAACAATTACTTTGACTTATTTACTTCCTATGGCATAAAGTACTTTTACTAATAAAAGCCTGTTTTCCAGTGATGGGATGCCCAGTAGAAAGTATGATTTATGTTAGCTCACTTCCTTGTCCGTTTTACCTCTAAATAGAGACAAATTTACTGATCAGTACTACAGCTCTTCATTTCTACAGAAAAGAAGATTAAAATAGTCTTTTCTGTATAAGCTGAGAAAGGGAGTGGGATCTATTATTTAGAAGGATAATTTACACTTTCATGTTTTCATTAATTTTTTTAAGTGATTTAGCAAAACATTTGAAATGGTGTACTAAGAAATGTGGAGGGGCAAAGAGATACAATATTTGACTGAATATTATTGTTGAAGGTCAAATAATGTTAAAATTAAATAAGAATAAAATTTCTGGAATAGTGATAATATCTGGCATATAAGAAACCCTCACCATTAGTAACAATATGTATCAGCACTGTGTTGCTGTCCCATACACAGAAGCCCATGCCCTCAATGATGCTGATCCTGTAGCTCGTAGGCCGTGTGAACGCAACCGTTATGCTCCAGTTATCTTTCTTCTCTCAAGTACTCATTAAACAATAATTCATTCCTGATCCATGAGGATGAATCCATCACAATGAAAGTTATATGTTGCACCTTGAAGACACAATGTGATGTTCAGTGAACTAAACACAATGGGACTTATCGTCATTAATATAACTGGGGAGACAAACATTGCAATTCCAAATAATCATGGTGGCTATCTCCATCTGGCAGATGGTAGTGGTGTGTGGTCATTTGCACAGAATTAAACACAAATGCCTGCTATCAAGGAAGGCCTCCTAAGCTTTGAAAGAGGGTTCACATGACGGTTCACACAAAGCAGGACAGAAGAAATGGAAAATCTCTGGATGATGCTACTCTCACATATGTAAACCTTGTCCGAATGCAATTTCTATTCTCTGAAAAGGAATAATTAGTGGTACTGTGAGTGTCAAATGTAGATAAAGCTGGGCTCTGACACAAAGACGGCTGTTGGGTAATGGTGGCATTTAATGGGAAATCGCTGTTTCTCTTTCTGAGTGCCTGGTAGAAAGCAAGGCGGTGCTTCAATTAGCAGCTCAGTTTCCAGGATGTCCAGGTCAGTGCTGGTGAATCTTTCATAGATGAGTGCCACCCGAACTGCAGCCCAAAACCCACATATTTATCACAAAGTACCAACACTTCAATTAAACCTGGAAACTGAAGATTTAGTTTAGAAAAAAAAAAAAAACAACAACCCTCATACACTGGTATGTATTGTTTTAAAAGGAAAACAACATGCATGCTATAGAGTCGCCATAACTAGTTTAGAATCAAATCTTTGTCCCACCTTCTATTCAGCATCTTATCCTAACAAAGTTATTTTGCCCTGTCTCATTTGAAAATCACTTCATACCACTGCTCAGAGGATTGAAGTTACCAATACATGCCAAACAGAATATCTAGAATTTGTTAAATCAACTTGCAATCAACCATAGCAATCCATATAATTAGTAAGAATTAATGACTGAAGAGATTGCTAAACTTTCTAAAAATAATGCTGATCAAGTGTTTGTCAGTAAGGATAATGGTATGAAGATCATAAGCTCTTTCTTTCCCAAAATTTAATTATGTCAACTATGATCATCAGAAAACTTCCCTTGGAGCAGCAGCTACAGAGAGGGGTACATTTAATTTCATACATTTTAAGAAAGGAGCAGAATGAGCCGGTGAGATAGTTCAGCAGTCTAAAGCTTAATCAAGTGTGCAGGGACTGAGGTTTGATCCCTGGCATCACATGCTGCACCAGCCCTGCCCCCAGAGTGGGCTGAACCAGTCACAAAAAAAGGAAGGAAGGAAGGAAAAAGAAGGAAGGAAGGAAGGAAGGAAGGAAGGAAGGAAGGAAGAAAGGAAAGAAAGAAAGAAAGAAAGAAAGAAA
>NDGM011249903.1:0-12010 GCA_002564305.1 Octomys mimax
AAGAAAGAAAGAAAAAAAAAAAACACCTAAAATCCAGGTCATCTGACTTCAGTAGTCCCTATGTTCATCCAGCTCTCTGTGCCATGCGGGTGGAGTTGGAATATGATTTGATGATTTGAATATGGATAGTTTTCGGAATAGTAAAGACAGAGGAACATAAGCTTGGAGTGTAAATTGTGGTAACTGGAAAGAGAAATATGCCATTTCTTAAACACCTTAGCTTATGGGTTGAGATTCATATTAGCCCATTCATATTAGACGTGCACTTAATGAACTATAACTTATTATCTCCTGGAGGAAGTGGGTTCATCCTACTTGAAGTCTTCAATGCAAAGCACAAAGTTGGGCAAATGGAAGTCAGGAAACACCAAGTGCCTGGCATCTCAGCTAGCCAGGGATTCCCAAGGGGGTGGACCCTGACTTCCTCGT
The DNA here is from genome assembly GCA_002564305.1 of Octomys mimax. Taxonomy (NCBI): domain Eukaryota; kingdom Metazoa; phylum Chordata; class Mammalia; order Rodentia; family Octodontidae; genus Octomys; species Octomys mimax. The sequence goes on from NDGM011249903.1 coordinate 430, forward strand.
CTCCAGGAATAGAATGCGTAAGTGCCTCAGGCGGCTGCCCCAGAAGTAGGTTCTGAGACAGTCAGGAGTGCACAAGTGACTGCTGAGCAAGGGCTATGGAGATGAGACAAGAGCAAATTATGTGTCATTGTGAATAACTGAGTTTTGTCTATTCTGGAGCCTTTAGGGGGTGACATGGAAGTCACCTTAAAGCTGTCTTACCTGAGAGCCAGAAAGGCTTCATTCCTGTCCTTTAATTTCCACTTAGTTTTGTCTTTGCCTAAAGGAGGAGTGCTATGGTGGGGAGTGGCCTTAAGTCCCTCCCACACCCAGCATGTCCCCCTTTTCTGTGAGGGAAACCCCAGACAGGCAGCACAAAACACCTCAGGCTGATGCATGCAGGGTGATGTAAGCAGGGCCCTGCCTTGCTCTGTGCTCCAAACCCCACTGGGGACTCTAAGAAGAGTCAGTGAGGGTGGCTTCTGTGGGAATTTGCATACTGGTGCCTTCTTCTCCTGTTCATCAGCTGACCTGTCTTTGAGACAGAGACTGACACTTCTGCAGGTGGTGTTTGCATTTTGTGCCCTGGCAGATTGCACGTGACTTTGTTTTTTAATGTAGGTTTGGCCATTACTTAAGTTCCTGCTCAGTGCTTCCGTTTCTCTTTTGGATGTAGAAGGCTTCTGCAAAGCACTTCATCTGAGGAATTAATTCACTTCTTCCTGTGAGTGGGTATCAGTGTGTGAACAAATTGAAACTGTGTTATGAAGTCTTTTATGGGTACAGATCAAGAGGGTTGGTTGGGGAGTCTGAATAGTGTTCTCCTGGAGGCTTCCTTTGGGGATCCCCATTACTTGTGGCACTTGAACAGCATCTATCTATCTATCTATCTATCTATCTATCTATCTATCTATCTATTTATCTACTTACCTACCTATATTTACCCTCTTTATTTATAACATTCTCATGATTAAACTTACTTTTCTTCTGTTTATTTTCTTCTTACAGAAGAATATTTATTTGTTTATTATTTTTTAATGTATTTGGTTGTTACAGGATCTCACTATGCAGCTTGCACTCCTAGTGATGCTCCTGTTTTCAGCCACCCCCCCACCAGCACCACTGGAATTACAGCCGTGTGTCACTATGTCCGGACTCTGTGGCCAGCTCAGTGCCCCCTGGGGATGGGGCTGATGAGGCATGTGGTGCCAGGGATTGAACCACGGTCCCTGTGCATGTCTAAGTAGGCATCTTAGTCTGCTGAGCTATCTTGCTGGCCCCTTACAGAAAAATATTTCTAATGCTTGCTTACAAATACTCTTTGGAGAGTTTTCTATTCATTCCTGTTATCCACCTGCAGAAATCTTCCTAGTCCCTCAACATCAGCACCAATTCTATCTCCTGCTATTGTGGTATAACTGGAAGGGACAGACTTTCATTGTGGATGAAGTCAGAGACACTACAGCTTATGCTGGTGACCAGGTCCAATACTATTAAAGTTATTATGCTAAAGAGATGGAAAATACAGACAAACCCAATAGCTTATCACTGGAAATCAGATAGTAGCTAAAGAAATCTCCAAACTAGAAAAAGAGTCTTCTACTATAGTTGATACTGCACCCTCACCAACACAGACAAAACATTCAAGCATAACAAAATAAGGCAATAAAATGCTTCCCCAAACTCCCAACTCCTCCAAAATGGATTCAAAGGATACTTATGGAGGAGAAATAAAATACCAAGTGGCTGAATTATAAGAAACTATAAATGAGGAGAGAAACAAAATAACTTGGTGTGTTAAACAGATGTCAGACTAAATTCGTCAATTGGTTAGTGATTATAAAGAAGATACAAGTAAAAAATGAACAGGCCTAACTGAAGTGATGCACAATGTGAATGACCAGGTTAGCAAAGAATACAGTCCATGACAAAGTGCCAAATAGAAATTCAGGGATAAAGAATTCAATTGAAAGTGTGGGCAGAAGAGAGCACTGTGGGTAGAGAAGCTCAGAAGTAGGAGATTGGTCTGATACCTGTGGCCCTATACTCAGGTAAAACTGTAGCAGGGGAAGGCAACTGGATCTGACAGCTGCTCAGTAAAGCAAAGAAGATTAACCTGACACTCACTGGAGTTAGGTGTAGTCAGAAGAAAGCATACGTTTCATAAATCAAGCTTATAGAAATCATAGCAGAAAATTTTCCAAGTATGGGGAAAGAATTCAAAATATAGGCATACGAGACAAATAGAATCCCAAATGGACACAACTAGAAAAAACTCCATGACACAGCATGGTCAAAATCCCACAAGTCCAACACAAAGATTGAATTTTAAAAGCTGTTAGAGGGGCCAGGGATATAGCTCAGTGGCACAAGTGCCTGCCTGCCAAGCACAAGGTCCTGAGTTCTAGTCCCAGTATACAAAAAAATAAAATCAAACTAAATCAAAGAAAGCCAAAGAGCTTGGAGTAAAGTGTTTCAAGCACTAAAATGAAAAAATAAAAAGCTTTTAACCCAGAATAACGTATCCTGTAAAACTATCATTCAAAATTAATGGAGAAATGGAACTGTATAAGACAAAATATATACAAAAGAATTCATGACCATTAAATTAGCAATTCAAAAAATTGCAAGGGTATCTTAGATAGAGACAATGAATTCAGGAATGCCAAATCAATGAAATGAGTACATCAAGTAGTGTAAGCAGTTAGCAAAAGGGAAGAGTGAAGGACCCAACCACAAAAAATAATGTAATGGTAAAACTCAGTCAATGTTTCAGTAATAACTTTCAATGTAAATGGAGTTAACTCCATAATCAGAATGCACAGATTGTCAGACTGAATTAAAACATAAAATTTAACAGTATGTTGCTTATAAAAAATGCATTTAATGCAAAAAGAAATTCACATACTGACAATCAAAGGACAAAAAGATATTTCATGCAATGAGGATACAAAGACAGGTGGTTTATTTTTGGAAAAATGTAGACTTCAAGCTAAATTGATCAAAAGAGGCCTTCTTTAAGGTCACTGCATATTGGTTAAAAGAATAATTCAACAGATAGTGTTAGCAATTGTAAATATATATGCACTGAGTGCTGGCACTCACAATTTCATAAAACAAACTCTCTGGTCATAAGAGATCAGAGAAACATCAACAAAATCATAGTAGGCAACCGCAGTACCCCACTTTCATAAATAAATCAACAAGACAAAAAATACCAATAAAGAAAAAAGTTGACACACAGAGTATTCCAGCCAAGAACAATAGAATACACAGTATCTCACCAGAAGGTTGAACTTTCCCCAATAGAGAACACACATTATCCATAAAGTTTGCTTAGATACTAAAAACTTAAAACTATTTCATGTATATTATCACATTAAAGTCCACTGAAACTAAAAGCCAGTGACAAAAAAAATCTTAGAAATTTTGCAGATACAATCTTGAATAATCAATGGTCCCAGAAAAAAATTAAATAATTATGAGAATGAAATGCTAATGCCAGTACAATATACCAGAACCTATGGGATGCAGGGAAAGCAGTCCTAAAACAGATGTTGATAGCCGTGAATGTTTGCATTAGGAAAACAGACAGAGCCTAAATAACCTAAAATATAATTCCACTTCCTAGAAGAATAAGAACAATCAAAACCCAAAGCAGTATAAGGAAGGAAATTATGAGGCTCTAAGTAAACATTAAGAAAACAAAAACAAAGAATCAATGAACTGAAAAGCTGTTTCTTTGACAGAATAAACTAAGTAGAAATACCCTTAGCTACTCTTACCAAAAGAAGGCATGACAAGACACCTTTTATTTAGAAATGAAAAAGATGAAATCATGATGGATGCTGCCAGTAGATTATTAGTAACTACATTAAAAATCTGTATTCCAGCAAATTGGAGAATCTAATAGAGATGAGCAAGTTCCTTGGTACATATGAGTTAGCAAAACTAAGCTATGAAGATATAGAGACTCTGAGCAGTCAGATAATAGGCAATTAAACTGCAACAGTATTAAGAATCTACTAATTAAGAAAAGCCGAGGACACAATGGAGTCACCACTGATCTCATAACAACTTTAGGGAAGATGTAATGCCAAAAGAGAAAAAGGAAGGGTTGAGTGGGACTTGTAGTTCTAGCTTTTTGAGGAATCTCTCCACTAATTTCCATAGTAGTTGTACCGGTCTGCACTCCCACCAATTATTAAACTCTCCAATAAAACCTAAAGAGAAGAAGTAAAATCAAGCTCATTTCTATTTTTAAAAGAGAATGCAAAATATTAAAAAAAAAATCCTTAGAAATGATATAGAATGTCACTAATCAAAACAATAGGAATTTGACAATGGTTGTTGAATTGTATAATGCTATCTTCAAATTAGTTGTTTAAATTACCAGATATAGCCATGAAAAATTAGTAAAAAAAAAAAAGTTACGAGAAACTGAAAAGAAGAAAAAAAATTTTAAGCATGAACTGCTCCTTTCGGTAGGCCAGGAGAACTCAGTAGTACAATTATTTAACCTGTCCTTTATATATACATAAATATATATTTTTTCTTTCTTTCTTTTATCCTTTTCCTCATCCTACTTTTTTCTTCCCTTACACAGATTCTTTCCCTCTCACAGTATATATTGTACCATTCAGATCTTATGTACACTCTGAGCTTCTTACACTAGCGAGACAGTACAATGTTTGCACATGTGGTTTTGACTTAGTTCACTTAAGAGTATGGTCTCTAGTTGCATCCATTTACCTATAAAAGCCTTGATTTTATCATTTCTTTTATAGCTGAATAGCACTTTATCGTGTAAAAATATCACATCTTTTAAATCTATGCTTCAGTTGATGGATATTTGGGTTGTTTCCAAGATTTAGCTATGACCAATTACACTGCTATGAATATGACTGCGCATATTTCACTGTGGTATCATTGTGTTTCAGTTCAGTGGAAAAAATACACAGGAGGGGAATATCTGGGTTGAATGGGACTTGTCCTAGATTTTTGAGGAATCTCTACACTAATTTCCATAGTAGTCATACCAGTCTGCACTCCCACCAGCAGTGGAGATTTAATGCATTCTCGATCTAAATGCCAACAGCATTCTTAATAGTACTAAAGAAAAATAAATCCTAAGATTTAAATGGAAACTGAGAATATCCACAATAGCAAAAGTAATCCTGGACAATAAGAACAAAACCAGAGACCTCACAGTCCTGATTGCAAGTTACGTCACAAAGCTACAGTTATAAGGAAAACATGGTTTTGGTAAAAGAACAGAAATGAACCTCAAAGAAACAGAGGAGAAGAAGAAAAAACAACTCCAGGCACCTTTAGTGATATGGCTCTTGACAAAAGGGCCAATAGTGTAAGCTAGATAAAGATAGTCTTGGGACCCAGAAGATAGCTCAGTGGAATAAGTGCTTGCATGGCAAGTGCAGAGTCCTGAGTTTGATCCCTGGTACCACCAAAAAAAATAAATAAATGAAAATAAAAAATAAAAATAGCCTCTTTAACAAATGGTACAGAGACAACTGCTTATACACACATAGAAGACTGAATTTAGAACTATATCTCTCACCAAGTACTAGAATAAAATCAAAAGGGATCAAAGACATAAATATGAAAATAGAAACACTTACTCTGTTGTAAAGCAAAATAGATAAAACTCTTGAAGAGGTAGGCATAGGTAAAGATCTTCTGAATACAATAGCAGTTGCTTAAGAAATAACATCAAGAATCAACAAATGGGATTATAACAAATTACAAAGCTTCTGCAAAGAAAAAGAAACAACCAACAGAGTGAAGACTACCTACAGCTATTCCTGTCAGCTATTCCTAAAACAGAGAGCAATATATAGAATATAAAGAATTTAAAACATTAGAAACCTCTCTAAAATAAGTGAGCCAATCAAAACAGGGCAATTGGGGCTGGCCAGATAGCTCAGCAGACTAAGGTGCCTGTTTAGGCAGGTGCAAGGACTGGGGTTTGATCCAGGCCCACCCCTGGGGTGCACTGAGATGGTGATTGAGACTGCGTATGGTCTTTAATCCCAGTGCCTGGGAGGCTGAAAACAGGAGGATCTCTACAAGTCTAATCTGTGCAGTGAGACCCTGTAGGCTCTGTACTAAATACATTAAGAAAAAGGGTAATTAAAGACATTTCTCAGAAGAGGAAGTGAAAATAAGCGATAAATATATGAAAAAGCATATAACACCATAGACCAGGAGAAAAAAATACAAATTAAAACAGCAATGAGATTCTTTCTTACTCTACATCAATAAGTCAAATAATAAGAAATGCTCATGAGGCTTTGGGAGAAAAGCAACACTTCTGCATTGTTGATGGAAGTGTAACCCTGAACAGCCACAATGGAAATCGGAATTGAGATTCCTGGAAAGGCTAAAATGAGAAATTCCATCCAACCTAGCTATCTTCCCTGCAGGTAGTTTTCCAAGATAAAGACATCATATCATGATGATACACATATATTTACATTTATAGCAGCACAACTCATAGCTGCATCTTGTAAGCAGCCTGTAGTTCATCACAGATGAATAGATCAGTTAATTGTGTTTACTTACACAAGAGAAGTACTATGGAGCCATAAAAAGGACAACTTTTAATCATAGGTAGGACAATGGATGTGCCTTGAGACCATGATTTTAAAGGAAATAAATTAGACTTACACCTACAAATACTGTATTGTTTCTCTCATTTAAGAATCCCAGGGTACAAATAATTTAAAGAACAAAACAACACAAAACAGGGAACTAGACCTTCTGCCTATGATTAGGGGAAATAGAGATGGAAGGATGGGGGAGGGAAGAGAGAGCAAGGAAAAGAAAAGTATCATTATTATGTACATATACTCCCCACAACGAATAATAATCATTGTGTATGCAAACATGTACTAATAAGCATGAAAAGTCTGGGTGAGTCCAGAAAGGAAGGATGGAAGAGAGCGTGAGCTAAAAGAAAAGGTAGAGAGAAAGACAAGAAGCAGAGAAGTTACATCAGTGGTTGACAAAAGACATCTGACCTGCAATTCAAGTTTTGTCATAGACGTTTCATCAGAACACAGCGACACCTATTTATTTACTTATTGAGTGTTTTCTCACTACAAAAGTAGAGTTAAGTAGTAGGGACAGAGATAGTATAGCTTGACAATATTAAAATACTACTACCTGGTTCTTTAACAGAGTTGCTCAGCCCAGGTACATATGTTGCTTAACTTGTTCTGAAAGCACTTTGACAAGTGGACAAGGACTTATAAAGTGGAGGCATTTCAGTGGGCTCTTCCATGCTCTCTTCTTTATTGCTCCAGTTGGCTCTGGGTCCAGCAGTATCCCCTGTGATTCAAATTTGGTTTGACCTTGTGGAGCGCAGAAGGGATCAGAAGGTGCGAGTGGGGCCAGGTCCTCGTTTCAGGTCACGTAGGCTTCCTGCCTCCCTGATAAAGGCCAAGGTTCCTATCAAAGGCCCTATCTTTGCAATATACTGCCTTCACTCCTTTTTGTGCTGTTTGACTAGCTCTGGAATACTGTGTTTCTCCATGTCATTTTACAGTGCCTTGCCTACATCTTTACAAATAATACCATCATTAGACTCTTTTCAAGTTGGTTAATTTGGGTGACCTATCTCTTCTCTACATGAATCCTGGTGACCCAATATCAAATCAAAAGCAGGTGTTAATGCCAAAGGAGCAGGGCTTGGACAATTTCCAACCATAACCAAAAGTTCCATGCCAAACTGTACAAACTCAGGGTGTGAGTACCTTGCTGCTCTCTGTGATTCATGAACCAGTATCATGGGAATCATCTGGATTTTTTTAGGAATACAGGATCTTACCTTGAACAGGTGAATCGAAATCCACATTTTAACTAGAGCCCCGGATGAAGTCTGAATTCGTACTCCAGCCATTCCCTCTTGCTCCTAACAGTGTGGAAGCTCCCCTTCTCCAGCCTTGCCAGGTGTCTTGATCTTCATAATGTTTTGGAGGCCAAGGATACAGGGATACAGCTCAGTGGCACAGCACCCACCTGGCAAGTGTGAGGCTAGGAGTTTGTATCTTGGTATCAGTAACAACAACAACAATAATAATAATAATAATAATAATAATATTTTGAGGTGCTGGGGAGATGGCTCAGTAGGATAAGTACCTGACTGGCAAATGCAAGGATCTGGGTTCAATCCCCAGTTCCACCAAAAAAAGAGCAAAAATAATCGTAATAATAATACTTTGAAAAAGGGAACAGAGCTCTAGAAAGGACTGGAGAGACACAAACAAAGCCAAAAATGTTGGATTCAAGCCTGCTCCCTGTTCTTTGGGGATGAGGGCTGACTTTTGGTATTTCCTGAGTATCTTTACATGGAGGTTTGTCATCTGATGCTGGATTATAAACAGAGGAAGGCACAAGGTGGTAAAGGACAGCCAGTTTGTTTTCCCCTTACAACAGGTTACATACTTGGCTCTGGCAATCCTGCTGGAGTGTCCTTTACTTCCATATGAATTGGTGACTTTCCTGGAGTTCTTCTCTTGCCCAAGAAAATGCATTTAAATTCCTTTGGTCAAGAATGCCTTCACGGTACAACTTCTGGGTCTTTTTAAAGCTCCTGCTGAGTATCTTCTATGAACTGGATCTTCTGAGGGTGGATCAGAGTGACAGACACAAAGCAGATGGTGCCTGACTATGGGTATGAAGATAGACTGCACACTAAAACCAGGCCGTTCAGAGGATCAGAAGGTTCTACCTGGGTGCCATCCATCATATCCCTGATGCTTTCCTGTGTACCTGACTTTTCAGGGCCTGAAGACTTTCTTGTGTCATGCAGCAGGGAAGTTGGGATCTCTAGGACACCAACTCCCTGGAAGGAACTCAGCAGCAAGGATAGGTTCATTGTCCCCTTGCCATTCAGGTGGTAAAGGTCTAATGCTGAGTGTCCTTGGAGAGCCCAGGCCTTGGCTGCCTAGAGCAGCATGCTCTCATGAATGCATCCTGAGTTGACTGCCTTCTCTTCATGTCCTATTTCCTGTGTTTCACAAATGCTTAGGACTGTCTTACAAATAAACTTGGTTCTTAAAATCCTATCTCAGGGTCTGTTTCCAAAGGAACTCAGGCAATATAGAATTATTCATTGCCTGTGTGTGGAGAACAGAAGCATATCTTTCTGGATTGTGGGACACAGGGGACAGCAGAGAGCATTCTATTTAAAATGGTTTTTATGGTCATTCATAAGACTGTGATGGAAAGATAGAGAATTGATCTGAATGCAAAGCATTAAGAGGAGAAAGTGAAAGAGAGTGGTACAATTTTCATGAGTTCTTGGTCCCACATCTACCCAAATGAGTGTTTTCCCTGTTGCCCTGAAAGATCTCTCCCTTAGATTCTTCACTCCAGACTTGGTTCCACCCTCTCCTCAATGAGGGGTCTTTGAGAGCCTGTCTCAGCATGGTACATCAACAAAGCATTGCTTTCTCAGGGAAGAGGTCTCTAGGCAAGAAGAAACCATGCAAAGACTGGGATTATGCTGGGTAATTGATGGGGGAAGCAGCTGGGCAGGTCTGCTGTCAATCATACACCAAGGTTAGGAGAAAAAGAAACACAACTCTGAGGATCCAGCCTGGAAACTCTTAAGCTTGTTTTTCTATAACAGAATTGTATAATCTTAAAAAAAAATCTTATAAGAAGAGACAGCTCACCACATTTATTATTTCATCATTTGGATTGTCAGCTGGGCCTAGGGATGCCCTACTGCTGTTCACCAATGATTAAAACCAGCAGGCTCAGGGCTTATAATCATTTAACAACTGTAAAAGACCCCATGGACTAATCCAGTGAGCACCTGAGAAGATGGCTGTCTGCCCTGGCAGTCCAATGACTTTGGTAATTCCAGAAGGATTGCCACATTTGGCTCAATTCATCTTTCTTAAGTAATCTAGCTGCCAGGCCCCTGGAGATAGGCTGATAGAAAGTCATGTGAGAGATCTGAAGGAGCTCATAGAGACAGATTGAAAGCAATTGAAATACATATTTGTCACGCTTTTGTCATCAGAGAAGGGAACCTCATGGCTTTGGCTGGAGAAAATGTATTTTCTAGTTTGATTGAGGTCAATTTTCTAGGGCTGTAGCCACCAGTTCTGCTTCAGTCTGACATGTTATTGCCTCGCACCCAGAAAGGAGTGGACAACCCCAGAGGAAGACATTTTTATTTTTTACTGATCACATAACTTCACCAGAAAGCAGCTCCACAGAGGCCACCGGGGGAATGGTGGTATGATTGAACTTTTCTCATGCATGGCCTGTGTCTGCTCCATCCTCAGAGAATATAAGTGGGGTATGGATGGAATGCTGAGTTTTCCTCAGATGTTTTTAAAAGTATGTTTATTTAGGGAAGGCAAGAGACAGTAGTAGAAGGCCAGCAATGTTGAGATTTTTGAGATATCCAAATGATTTCACTAAGAATGGAGACTTGATTCAGCCACATTTATCCATCTGAACTGAATGAGTCTCCAACTTCGTCTTGGAGATGAGCTGGTAAAACTACTCCAGGCAGGCCACATGGTGGACACGTGGTAGCTCCCTCCACATGTCTGTGTCTTTGGTTCTCTTCTAGTCAGAGCCAGAGCTTGGCAGACAATTCCATGCAAGCTCAGCCTTGCCTCATGACAGAAGCTTGCACCATGTACCTCCCCATTCTGATCTGAAACTTCTCTGAGACTGTGGCCCAGAGATGGGGTTGGGTAATGACGATTCAGAGCAGTCCTCAACAATGAAGGATGGGAAGCAAGGGGTAGGTAGCCTCTCTTCCGGGGCTGAGGTGCTGATTTTGAGAGGCATTTTGTGTGTTTCAGCTTGTCCTCCTTTCCCTTGTTTTCCTAGCTTGCATACTCCTCCCTGAGATCACCTTCTAAATAAATCATCCTATCTATCTATCTATCTATCTATCTATCTATCTATCTATCTAACATCTATCTACCTATTTACTACAAGGTCTACAGGGTCTCATTACACATAGTGGACTCCTAGTGATCTTCGTGGTTTTCAAATTCCCAAGCGCTGGGATTACAGGCGTGTAGCACCAGCACCACGCTGACTCACTCATTGTCTCAATCACTGTCTCAGCATGCCCCAGGGGTGGGGCTGGCACGGCACACCAGCAATTGAACCCCAGTTCCTGATTCTGCCTAAGCAGGCACTTTAATCTGCTGAACTATCTGGTTGGGCCTCCAGCCATCTATCTTGGATGGCCCTCAACCATCCAATTTTGAGTCAGTTTTTAGCCTGAGCTTTCAGAAAAAGTAATTGCGGCTAAACTCTTACTTGTTTTCCCTGGTACTGAAGATGAAATCCAGGGATTTTATACTGAATTACATCCCTATCCTGTCCTGTACTGTCCTGTCCTGTCCTGCTCTGTCCTGTCTTGTCCTTTCCTGTTCTATTTGCTATTCTATGCTGTGCTATTCTATTCTTCTCTTCTCTTCTCTTCTCTTCTCTTCTCTTCTCTTCTACTCTATTCTATCCCACCTCACCCCACCCCACCCTATATCCATTCCATTCCATTCCATTCCATTCCATTCCATTCCATTCCATTCCATTCCAT
>NDGM011249905.1:2386-12546 GCA_002564305.1 Octomys mimax
CCACATGCCAGCCAGCCCCGCCCCCTGGTGGGCTGAACTGGCCACACACAAAAAAAATTAAAAAAAAAAAAAAAAAAACATAATCCTGCCTTAGACTCTTGAAATGCTGGGACTGCAATTGCTCACAATCATGCTCAACCTTGACAATGCTTCTTAAGTTTACATATCTTTGTTATGGTTTGTGTATAGGTGTCCCCTCAGAGCCTCAAGCAATCTTGGGGCCACTTCTGGAGTTTGATAATATTGTGGGTGTGAATGCTGCACCTGCCCTGGGGCAGGTAAATTGTATTTCAGTGTAAGGAGGGAAGAGAAGCCTGCTGCTTGAACTGCTGCTACTCCCTTTCCCCTCTTGCTCTTTGCCACTGCCATGAAAAGTTGCTTTATGCTATGTGCTGCTCTGCCTTGGAGCCAACTGAGTATGGACTGAAAGCTCCAGTAACTGTGAGCTAAATAAACCTTTCATTCCTTCAATTTGGGTGTCCGGTATTTGTCCCAGCAATGGGAGAAGAGTAACTAAGACGATCTTCAAAATCATCTCTTACCCTATGTGGTAATTAGTAAGATCTGGATACATATTACTGAGTAAATTTAAGAAGTATTTAGCTTAGGACACATTTGAAATGTGCTTTTCTGTCATATAATGAAACAGTGACAGTATTTCAGTGGTAAAATCAGAAATACTGTCATTGAGCATTTCCTACTTTCATAACCTATATTGTTTAAAATACATTGTCATGTTCAACCCATTAGTGTTCAGTTAGACTAATTAACTTTAGGGCAAAGAAATGTAGATAAAGTTCTTGGTAAAGCTTACATAGAAAATAAATGGCCACTCAGGAGGCAGGAGGCAGCTGTCTAATTCAAAGTCCAACTTCTAGATCACAGTCCCGTTAGAAACTAGGCCATGCAGCAGGATGTGAGCAGCAGGTTGCTGTCAAGCTTCATTTGTATTTACATCCGGCCCCTACTCCTCACATGACCACCTGAGACCTAGTCTTATCAACAGTGGCATTAAAGACTTACAGAAATGTGAAACCGACTTGAGCTGCGCATGTGAGGGTTCTACAATGTGTGCCCCTTGTGAGACTCTAATGCCTGATGATCTGAGGTGGAGCTGAGGTAGTGATAGTAGCACGGGATCCCCTGAAAGTACAGATTAACATTAGCAGAGATATTTGAGCTTAGAGAACAAAACTAATCAACTGCTTTTACACTCATCAAAATATTGTCCATGAGTAACATGTGACAATCAAGCAGCATCTAGTGAATGCCTTTACATCAGAATCTGACATTTCTTTCAGTCAGTCCTTGCTTAGCTTGCCCACTATTTTATTTTCCACTTTTATTCAGAATTCTTTCCTGTACTGGACTTGTCTCAGCCACAGATTTGGTGAGTTCACAAGCTAACTCTAGTGAAAACAAAGATTACAAGAGAGTTTCTTTCTAAGCGAGGGAATGTATAGTCACAACGTAGAGAAGACTCGGAGATTGTCAAGAAAAGGACATTACCAAGTGTCCTACTAGAATTACGAATTTATTTTTATGAATTATTCATTGTCCAAGGCTACTTTGTCTGGTATATGCTGACTGCCTACATAAAGAGGCCATGAAAATTTCAAAATGGATTTGCCACATGCAAACCAATTATCGTGCATTCAAATCCAAGTCATTGGGGTTTTTCAAAAGAAAACAACACAAAGAACAGAAGAAATTACTGAAGCCCATAAAAATGTCTGCAGTGCGATCATAATTCTGAGTGTTTAATCATCCTGCTAAACTAGAAGCCCTTTACAGTTAGTGAAGGGTTGGTCCTGCCTACTCCTAAGGACACTTGCCATGAACTTTTAGAAGAGACCATATTTAAACAGGTGGTGCCTGTCCTAATTTTGGCTGGAAACATGACTGAACAAATTATGACATAGCAGAAGATTTTGAGGTACAATTTTTAGAAGGAATTAATGAGACCTTGGTATAGAACCTAGGCTTGATACGTCTGTCCACGTTGACAACAAGATAGTAATGCAGGTTTTAGTGCAAAGTATTTTTCAGGAGAATGTGCATGTTGAATAATATATGTACTTTTGTTGCCAATCAACACCATAGTTGCAAGATTAAATTACTAACCACATTAAAGCATATAACCTTGTTGTGGAGGATTGCTAACTGGTGGCTGACTTGTTTCACCCAGCTGAACTGAACTGGTGTGGTGATAGGCCCACCTGAGAATTGTTGTCAGCAGAATAATAGGTAGAACTGGAAAGGCTGTTGAGGATGTTGGCAAGGAAGTGGTTGGAGGCTGTTTGTTCCCTTTAAGGATCTTGTCATACTGGTTTTCCTGATAAACTTGATGTTTTCTTTGGAGGAGGAGTTCAGGGTCTCATTGTTACTGAAAATGGTTATGGTTCATGTTGGAGAAGTTGTAGTCCTCACTTTGAGCATCACTTCCTGATCTGGAGGAGAAGATAATGCACTGCTCAGTCTCCTGGAGGAGCTTGTCACATTGGTTTTCCTGAAGGGAACTCTCCTTTGGTCATTATCAGAGGAGCTTGAGACCTCACTGTTGCTGAGGATGGCTGTGGTACTTTTGGGGGAGCTCTGGTACTTCCCTTGAACTGTGATTCCTTGGTCCAGGAAAGTTCCCTCCACCTGCTAGCAGAGACCCTTCATCCCACTGGCACAGACTTCCTAGCTTCCACCACTGACATTTGGACTTTCCCAGCACAGATCCACAAAATGGACAGCCTGGGACATTGTCATGGGCTCTATGCCTCCAGCTGGACTTACAGGAGGCATATTATGTTATGAGCTCTAGGTCTTCAACTGAACTCATGCAGGACATTACTGTAGGATCCAGGCCCTCAGGTCAAGCCTTGGGTCTTTAGTTTGTGTGGACAATTTTCCTGCACTCTTGGTATATGATTCTTTGGATGATTCATGGTAAAATTATCTTATAAAATATATGTCCTATATTGAATTGTTCTACTTTGAAGACTCCAAATCATAACCGTTGTTATAATTTTTTGATTCTGTGAGGAAGTGGATGCAGAGCACATACATCTCTTCTATGTAGATGTGAGATGGCTTTCTAAAGAAAGATCACTAGCCAGATTTTTTTGGAAATGAGAGTCACTTCAGGATTTTTTTTTAATTTCAGTAACACAGAATGGGTTGCAAAACCTGTCTTCTCACATGAATACATTCACCCAGACCTATCTACATCTGCAAAGTAGAAAAGCATTTCAGGATTAAAAATGCGCTGACACTTAAGTTTTCAGATAAAGTGGTTGCATTCAAAGCCAAAGTTAAAATTTATGTGTAATAAGTGAACATTGTTTTTTTTTTTTGCCATATTCCAAACATTACCAGAAATTTTGGGAAAAAATAAACAAAAACTTTATATGGCTGGTGAAATATCTCCTGTCTCAACTTTCAAAATTACTTGAACATTACTAACCACAATAGACCTTCAAACTGGAGAAAAAATAGATTATGAATTCAGTTGTGAATAAGTGAGGTGAATCAACTCTGTTCATTCTAGAGGATTACCTACTTCTTTATAGACTAAATATGATGGTGGCATTAACAGTATCCTTCAGACAAATTAAAATATTCATAAATTATGGCATAATGACAAAGCATCATATCTTGAGACTGATACACATGCATTAATATCCAACATACTATGTTTGCAAAGCAGGATTATTTTCCATGACAATAATCATAGCAAGATTATGATACAAACTGGACATAAGGAACAGATTTTTAGATGTCCATGTCTCTAATCATCCCAGCTACATGCAGGAAAACAAGCTTAGTGCTCCAAGTGATGATACCTCATGATGAGTCACGTGATTATTTCATGATATGAATGAGATAATGACAGAAATAAAGTTCACAATAAATTTGGTATAGTTGATTCATTCTGAAACTACTATTTACCCTCTTCGTTGTCAATAAAAGATTGAAGACAACCATTCTTCATTAAAAAATCTTTTATTAATTTACTTATTTGGTAGAGGGTCTTTTTTGTTAATTTTGTTGAGAAACAAATAGCAATGAGACAGTTTCAAAATAGGTTAGTAGGACAGTTTCAATAATTAATATATTGCATATTGTTCTCTTCATAGTAGTTATTCATAGCACAAGATGCAGATATGATATCTTGTCCACAAACACTATTAGTACAAATATTTCTTCTCATTGAACTAAGAGAAAGTAGCTGTATATCTATCCTAACTATTTTGTATATACAGGACTACAATATGGTCCTTTATTTATATCCCCCTTTTTTGTTAAGTTTTGTCAGAGATGGGTATTCCATTGCCATTTAAATATTCTAGGTGCATGAATTCAGCAAAATAACCTAATATAGTCCAGTAGTCCATAACAGTAGTGGGTTATCCGTAGGACTGTCAGTGTCAGAAGTTGTTGACTTGAGCCTTTTATAGCTCAGCAAATTAATAAGTAAGACCTATATAATAAGAAATGTAACTTTTGTATCTGACCAGGTCAGTCAAATCCCCTCAGGATTTACCCTGAAATCCTGTACTGCATTTTTTAGATCCTTTTTCAGAAATCCTGAGAGAATATTTTGTCAGTAAAGGGTCTTGATATGCAGCTTGGACTTGTAGTTATCCTCCTTTCTCAGCCTCCCCACGCCTGGTATTACACGCATGTATCATTACAACTGCTTTCAATGGTCAGCATAGCACACTCAGGGTTCTGGGGCCACCAGAGCATGCAGTACCTGGGGTCTCTTTTTTTATTCTTTTCAGTACCTGGGATTGAACTCAGGACCCTGCACTTGCCAGCCAGGAGCTTATTCTACTGAGCTATCTCCCCAGCCTAGTACCTGAGATCAAACACAGGTTCTTGCACTTGCCAGACAGGTGCTTAGACTGCTGAACTATCTCCTCAGCCCCAAGACTGGTATTCTAACTAACCATGCTGTACTTGAAATTTGCAATTGTATTATGTAAATCTATATTGGATTTATAACATCCTAAAAGATCCACAATGATATCACTCAGTTGCTGTCACGATTAAGTACCTATTTTTTGTTGCTGTTGTTGAAGAGCACTGTAAAGTATTTCCCATATTATTGTTCATAGTGTCATCAATGTCACCAGTCCAATTTCTTGACCTTCCTGGTATCCCAGTTCTGATCTCCCAGCTCTTTATTAATGAAACACAGCTATCTCACCTCCAAATATCTCATTAACTTTCATCTCTTGGAGGATATGTTCTTACATCTGTAAGAGGGGATTTCACAGAATTGAAATGTTGCCTTTCTGTATCTTTGCTGCTATTGATTCTCTCTCTTATACAATCTCACAGAATTAAATATTAGTACATAAAGATATATGATTTAAGAATCTAACTCTAGTTTCTAAACATAATTAGAGCAGCCTGCATCCCCGTGGGTACTTCTACTTCTTTTCTGTTAACATCAATATGTTAGTGTTGTCAAGTTTATGTAACCATAAAACTAACAGGTTAGGTGGATGGTAGAAGAGGCAGCCAAGATGTGAGTCATGTCTTAATCAATACTGTTGAGTTTTACTGTTTGCATATAAGTGAAAGAGTGGACATCAATAACTAGCTAAACAAGTTTCCTGCCATTTCATACAAGGCAATGTGAAAATAGGAGCTGATACCTCATGGTATTCGCTCTTCTGAGGGCTTCAGTTTGTCACTGTACTTTTTTAATTCTAAAAGTTTCATTCTGCTAGATGCTTTTGACTTTTTTCTGACAACAACATTGTCAGAAGAGAGCCCAACACATACATTTAAATGTCTTCTACAATGTAAGTAGCACTATGGACCAAGCGAGGCGATCAAGCATCTTCTTTGAAATTAAAATACTTACTCTTATATGAAAATATTTGTTAGAAGTATGTAATTTATTCAGGATATATTAGAAATTTTTAAATTCTATGAAGCTTATGCTGAACATTAATACAATCATAATGCTTATTTGACCAGGTTGCCTATGATCAATTGCTACATGCTATTTACAGCAAAGCCAGTAGAGGTAATAAAATGTTTCACTGTAGTTTCCCAGAGCCCTGTGGTTTGTATTGAATATTTTCATTTTAAGAAAGCCTGATTGAGGTGATTTTCTGTACTTTGGTAATCACAGGAGACTTCATTATTTGGTAAATGAGCTAGGCCTGGGCAACTCTATCTCCACCTACCAATCATATGAAACCTTCAGGCAGATAATTGGAGGAACCCCATTAAGTACTTAAAGGAAAACTACATTGCTGGGAATTGTACTATTCCCATAAACAGGCAAGGTCTACGCTGAAGTTTTCTCAAACTGGAAAGTTAGGAGGCACTAGGCCACAGTGTGAGGTTTTTTAAAACATTGCTGTATACCACACAGAATCACCTTAGGAGCTAGCACACTCATTCTTTCAGAAGATGAATGTCTTAATGACTACAATCTTGTGTGCATGTCTCTTTGTGACAATTATTTGAACCAACTCACTGAAGGCAATGAGTCATCCTCAAGGCAGGCTGCAGCTACTGACTTACTGATGGGAAAATGAAGGTCCTGCTCCTTCACCGGAAAGGGCAATACTGGATGAGGCCATCCCTGCTCCAGTTACGTCATCCCAGCTCCATTGCTCTCTCCAATCCCTGCTGAGTTTGCTCCTAGACACAGATGCCACAGGGTGACAAGAGAAATAATAAACTTCTGTGCTTGTTTTTACACAACAGGCCATTTCCTATTAGACAAAACATTTCTTCACAATAGTTTACCTGTGTGAAAAGGAACCTAATTTGTAATTTGGTCTAAAGCCTAACAGTCATAGAATTACTTTACTAATTATGGTTCATACACACAAATATTTTCACAGACTTTTCCTTGGTAAAAAATAATTCAACAAAGACAGAACATTCATGTATGCCCTAAAGTGATGAAAGGAAAAATTTTAATGTTTCCACTTTAGCATAATGACCCATACATGTCTATGTTCCAGTAACATACAATTTACAACAATCCATGGTTTGCCTAAAGCTGTGAATATTCTGCTCACTCTGTATCTGTAACACCTTCCAACTCCCAACTCCTTGAACTCATGGCCATCTATCCATTGGCACTCTGTCTAGTTGTAACTTCTAGCAACTAAAGATTTCTAGCCTAATTTATATGGAAATCGTGCTCTGATCTGCACTCCTAGGACATCATGAACTCCAAAGCTTCAATATATGTGTGTTGTTGCATCTGTTCATTTTGTCCTCCACAAGGATACGACGTATGATGTCATTGTTGCATCACGTTCTCGCATCTATATTATCAAATGTTAATCAAGCACTCTAGAGATGGATTCTCCAGTTGAATCCGATTGCCTGATTTTTACAGGCTTTGCACAGATACTGTGATTTCTACAATGACTCTTCTGAGACAGGGTAATCCTTAGGTAAGTAAAGATGCTGTGTTATGAACTATATTATCCAGGTTAATTTTATATTAGTTGTATTAGAAATATTATTATGCTTTCCTATTTTTGTATTCTTAACTTCACTATTCTACCTTTACTTATAAATAATTGTTTAATCAGTGTACTTATTCTCCAAAACAAATTTTAAGCTCTTTGTGAGCAGGGTCAGAAATTTAGACTTCTTTTCCTTTTTTCTTTTTGTTTTTTTACTTTGTATTTTAGTACAGGGTCTACAGGCTCTCACTACACAGATCAGACTCATAGTGATCCTCCTGTTTGCAGCCTACCAAACTCTGGGATTACATACAAGCGCCACCATTTCCAGTCTCAGTTGCCATCTCAGCACACCCCAGGGGTGGGGCCAGCAATTTCTATTCTTATTGAACTAGTAATTTGTTAAACCCACAAAAGATATTACCTAGTTGGACATAATGCAACATAAGTTATTTTCTTCCATAAATATAAACACCATCAAAATTATGTGTAGTGTGAATATAGCTGGAAATGCTATTTGGTGTGAACAAGGGAAGTGTGGCTTTAGAATAAATATTTGTCTCAGGTTTCTGAAATATTAATCTTTGTCACTGAGAAAAACTCACCTAATAATAAAATATATTTTCACTGAAATTTGCTGATTATTCCTCATAGGAAAAATATTGCTTGATTATCTTAGTTTTTGTCGGAAAGACTTATGAGAAACAATATTAGTTTGCAATTACCTAGAAATCTATCTCTGAATAATGAAATAGGAAAGGTTTAATATTCTTCTAATTTGCTTCCAGAGCTATAGTAAATATCATTAGTTATGATTTCATAATCAGACCTTTAAGCAAATTAAATATTTTAAGACTCACAGTTTTAATTATGCTTTATTTTCACAATGAGCAAATACTACAAAAGATTCATATACAAGAGACCCAAAGTCTTGGATAGAATTTGTAAAGAGATTCTGAAGAGCCAATGTAGAAGTCATAGGCTTGCACACTCAGGAAGTCACCTCTTCAGCTAATCTATAGCAGGCTACTCCCACAGTTCTCCAAAGCACGATGTTTAGTACTCCTGCCTTGCAAACAGACACCATGGAGGGTATGGTTACTACTGTAACCAGTTGAGCCATAGGGAGAGAAATCCTAAACCTCAGGGAGACACTAACTAGGGAGCCCATAATTGGGCAAAGGATTGTACAAAAATGTAATGTGCAGTATTTTATACTACTAGAATAGATAAATACAAATCTAGAAATACATTTTATTTGGTCACTTACCACATACATGCCTAATGATAAAACATAATTGATAAGACTAGAGTTTTACATTTTGAAAACTGACTTTCATATACATATGTCTGATGGGCCAAAATCTATTGCAGTAAGATGTTTCCATTTCCCTACCATTTTTGCAATAGTGATTGGTATTACTCCTGCATATGTTCACTCTTCTTTTCAAGTGATACCTTCACTGCTATTTAAGCAGAGTATTTTATGAGTATTTTCACTGAGTATTTAAGACTTTTAGTATCATGAAAAAAGAAATTTTTAGACAGAACGTGGCTTAAACATCCCAGGTTCTTGCCTTGTTTCAGTTTTGAAATATCCTGTTCATAAAATTTAGTTTTCTGTCTTACAAATAGCTGCCACATTTCTAGGTATCACACAGGGAGGGTGACAGGATAAGCTCTGGCCCAAGAATGAATAGCCATCACATACACGTTGGGTCAGAGTTAGGTACTTCTGTTCCAGAGATCTGTAAATTCAATGTATTAACAGACATTTTTTTTCTAGGAAATGGCTAGTCACCCAAGATTATCCATTCTCCTTATTCTAACTCCTTCTTCCTGTACACCACAGCTATTTAGAGCTATCATTTGTATTATGCTTTCTTATATTTCCATACTCACATTCTCTATGCAATGTCCAGGTACATGATATACAATAAATCATTAGTGAATATTTGATCCACAGATAGAAAGGGAATGGGTCCCTGGATCTCCATGTGGAACACAAGCAGCTACCTGGTATAGTAGAAATATATATATATATATATATATATATATATATATATATTATCCTAAGGTTGTTTTATATTTAACCCATAAAGTAGTCATGGACTTTTTAAGAAAGCAGCTGGTGCTTGATCCTTGTTCTATTTAATTAGATGACAAACCTTTTACAGAGGCTACCAGCAGGATTTTCTTAGGAGTATTTTTCCAGGACAAGGTTATTTGCTCATGCCCATGAGGAAGTCAGAGGACAGAGATTTCAGATTCATTGTTTAGTCCTGTGGAATAGAGTGGAAGCAAGTAATTTTTAACAACCTGTACTGCTTTTAAACTATATACTATTAATTTAGTATAGTTTCAAAACCTAAACCAAAGTAAAAGCTTGTTCTGGGTCTTAATTATCTTATGTAACATATACCCAGTTGTACCTGGAAAGCGAGAACAAACTATAGAATATCTTCATACTAACCTTCATTTTCATAAATATCTTATAAAATTAACTCTGAATTTCTAATCATAATGCATTTCCCTTCCTCATTTAAAAATTTCAGATTGTTTCAACTCTGTCATTCCTTAGCTGTGATTTTCTTGGACATATTACTAAATCTCTCTGGTTTTAGTATAAACATGTGAATTGAGAAAATCTCATCATACTATCTCATTTTTCATCCAGTTACAAGCAACTGACAATGTATTTTTGGAATGTGAATA
>NDGM011249915.1:1848-21904 GCA_002564305.1 Octomys mimax
CTCTCTCTATATATATATATATATATATATATATATATATATATATATTTTTTTTTTTTTTTTGCATTTTTCAGGCAAGCACTTATTGTACTGAGCTATTTCCCCAGCCCAGGGAGTCATTTTTTGTTAACCAATTCAGATTGTATTTCTATGATCTTCAGTCAAAGAAAACATGACCAATAAAAGAACACTAAGAAATAGCCACAGCCTTCTATGATAACCACAGAGAGAGGACTTTGTGTATAAATTATGGAAGAAGCAGTTTGGAGTCTAAGAAGATGACATTTGTGGCAGGCATACACGAGGTAAAACAGAAATGGATAACATGAGCTATAGGGAATTGGGCTACGACATCGTCATACATGCTGGTTTTCAAGCTCCATGGACTGCAATTTATAATCAAGATTGAGGCAGAGAATTATCACTTATCACAAGGACTGAAGCCCCAATATAAATCATTAGAATCCAATACAATCCATTTACTAGCAGTAAATATAATTTCTATTTAGAGAAAATATCATCTATAGCCCAAGTTATTTTTACATTCTTGTATAAAATATGATCAAAAATATCATAGTCTATAAATAAAAATGCAACTTCATAAAAGAAAAACAAAGAAACAAGAGAATAAATGAATAGAGCCAAAGCTAATAAGACTTTCTGCCATCCAAATATTATCCAGGCCCGACCCTGCTTAGCTTCTGAGATCAGACGAGATCGGGTACGTTTAGGGTAGTATAGCCATAGACTAATAAGACTTTCTGGAACTTTACATGATTGTGCTGTATACAATGAGGGAAATAGAGACAGGATTATGAACATTCACACAGAACAAGATAGAAATTCTAGGAGTAAAATATAATAGCTCTCAAGAGCATAAGAGATGACTTTGATAGCTAATTATGCACAAATAATCAATGAATTATAGATGGGTCAGAATAAAATTACTAGGCTGAAATAGAGGAAAGGGTAAAAACATAGTAAAGTCAATAAAATAAATGTTATTACAGTTAAATAAGAAATACTGACTAGAGAACTAAAATAATGAGAGACTCATGAAAGTATCAGAAAAAAAAAAGACAAAACCTTCCAAGCAGTGACATTTTGACTGCAAATCTTTTCTTAGCAAACAATGAAGAGAAATTGGAAGACAGTAGGACAATATCTTCACTATTCAGAAAAAATAAATAAGCAAACAATAAAGCACTCAAGATGTAGAAGTGAATAGCCACATCAATAGTGCTCCTTATGATGAAGATTATTTTAACAAGTTTTTAGGGAAAAAAGTATAATAGATAATATGTTATCAAAATTTCTCCAAATTAAAAAATAGTATTTTACAGAAAGTAAATTAAAGCTAGAAGACAATGGGGAAGTTTGAAAAGACAAGAAAACAGAGATAAGTGAAAGATAGATAAGTAGGGAGGTACAGAGATAGGTAGACAGAAAATGACAAGTACTTCACATGTAACAGCAATAATAATGTGTGTAATTAAATTACATATTGAATGAAAATAAAATCAGCATCATCGAAATGGATGAAAATAAGTTGATTTGTAGTTCTGTGTATTGTGAGGGGACAGGTACATGCATTCATTGATATTAGAGTCCCATAGTCAAGGAAAAATGTTGCAATCTCCAGGAAAACATCTGAAAGTTTAATTTTAAAAATGACTTACTAAGCTAATAAAAAGTGGGGTTATAAATTTTACAACATCTTCAGTGATTACAAAAGAAAGCTAAAAATAAAAATAAATCATGTAATTAAACCAGATTTAGCAGTTATGTTATCTCTTGGTTTTCCACTACTATGACAGGACATCTACGATTGAATGATGGATAGAAACAAAAATGTTATTTCACACTGTTCTGGAAGCTGGCAAGCCAGGGTCATTTAGTACATTGCCATTGCTCTTTTATACATAAGGAGTACATGGTTAAGATCACAGTATATGTTAGGAAAAAATAAGGAAATAGAGCATAGAAACAACAGAAATACTAGACAATTGACTAAGTGACTAAAGAACCCCATTACTGAAATCACAACACAGGGCCTTTTAGCTGTAACAAACATATACACGAAATTAAAAGAAAGAGATACAAGTGTGAATATTTGAAGATTTTCTCAGGAGACGGAGATTCAAAGACATTCGTAGCCTTTCTATAGCTGAAAGGCAAAATAAGAAAAGCCATCCAAAGTTTAAGTATTGGACCATGCAGAAACACAGAAATCAGCGGACACAGAAAAAGCAATATTTTCTGATATAAAGAATATTAATAAAAACAAAAGGAGAAATTCATGAAAAGTTCTAACTATATTGTTAGGAATTTATTAAAAAATTGAAAATATGTGAAGAAAAGCATTTTAGAAATAAAAATTTGACAAATTCTACAATATAGCTAAAATTTTCTCACCACCTTAGTAACTTATTAAAAAAGATAAAAGGTAAATTAAGATTTAGAAGATCTGAACTTGACAGATCAATTTAAGATTATCAAAATGCATTAAAGAAAAATATCAATAGATGCAAAGTTTGAATATATTTTAATTAATTATGAAAAACAGACCATACTGTATCATCTGTGGCTATATGAAATATGTATCAATACATTTAGCACTTTAATTATAAATAATTAGAAAACGAAGCACCACACCACACCCCCCAGCATGCTGAGCTAGCGACCAAATCCAGGTGTAGTGGTGCATGCCTGTAATCCCAGTGCTAGAGAGGCTGAAAACAGGAGGATCACTATTCCTGCAGGCTACACAGTGAGACCTGTACCAAATACATTAAAAAACTACCTAAAATTCAAGTAGAATAAAATTAGCATGAGGATTTTTAGAAGTTATGTGATAGTTTATTAAATCAAGAGTTATATAATTAATTGCAAAACCATGTAACTATTTCTGAACAGGGATATTAAAATATAGAAAGTAATAACATTTAATTTTCTGCTAGACCTATAATTAGAGAAGCATTAAGGATTATTCCAGAATTTGGCAAGTGTACTCAGATTATGTACCCTCAGATTTTGTACTTGATCACTTGCCTATGCAATTTCAAGCATATTCCCCGTGTCGTCTCCAATTATTCCTTGTATTATAGTGGCTGAGTTTCATAAATTATATTCCTAAGCTCCTCTGCTTGGGATCAGGCTCACTCACTGGTCTCCTGTACAGAAAGTGTGCCAACCCCCCATGACTGCAGACTGCACTGATTAAAAGTAAAACAGAAAAAGATGACAAAAAAAAAAGCACAAAGAGCTGGGCTATTTCCCCTCCATTCCCTGAGCTGTGGAAGGGGTAGACACCATTGCCTGGCTCCTCTAGATGGTCTAACTCGTTCCTGCTGATTTTGACTGCTGTCTCTAGTGGCAAGGTTGTCTCCATTTATACCTTTAACTTGTGTCTGGTTATAATTTTTCTCATATAAACTAAGATTAAGACTATTTTTATAAAAAATTATAATTCTTCATGATGCCTTCATTTATTAATCATACTAAAGGGCTCTGCTTTATATGTGTGCTGGAACATACATCAGCCAGTCAGAATTTTGAAAATCTGCCATATTCTCCTTACAAATGGATACATTCATTAAAATGAGATCTACCACCGGACACTGTTGTTTAATAGGTCCAAGCAACATTATTTAACGTATTTGTTAGCTACATTACTAAAGTGATACATGTTTATTCATTAATTTATTTATTCAAAATATTTTTCTATACCTTCTGGTCCCTAGTTCTCCACCAGTTTTACTGTGAGAAAAGTGTATCATGAATCAAGGAGTTGAACTCTTCATAATAACTTGTGTAGCTACAGGGGCTTTGAAGTGCTTTGAAGAAGAGAATGTCATTTTCTTGGTGTGGTGAGCTACTGTGCAATATTTTAGTGTATTCAATATTAAGGAGCTGCAATTTGGAATGAATAACATATACTGAAATGTTGTGATTTAAGTGCAAATTAAACTTGCAAAGGCACTAAAATACAGGGTTTATCTGTAATTAATGAAGCAAGGAGAGTATAAATATTATGCGGTAATTACATTGGTGTATGGTAAAACTGAGGCAGCTGGTGATTTATATTTCTATGTCAAAAAAATTAAAAACAAACGTATTAAACAGCAATTACTGTTCTGTGATTTGTAAATAAAGTCATATATTTAAAATTTGACGCATTGCTTGCTGTTGTTAAAAAGCCATTCTCATCCTCAAATGTGTCAGGAATGTTTAGTCTGAATTATTAGAATTTGCCCGTTTGAGAGCACTTAACACTTCTTCAAACTTTAAAGTGTATTATATTATATTTATAAGATCGATTACTCTTGTTTATTAAATATATAGATACTAAGTAATTGATAATTTAATAGGTCATTATGACAAATTCAAGACATATCATGATCATGTGCCATGAAAAAGAGAAATGGCCATTGAAACAATGATAAATCATCAATTATGTCAACACCAAAATGTTCCTTTTTAATTAAATGAGCTGTTTCTAATTTAAAAAGAAATAAGTGCAATCTTAAAATTTTCAAATGTAAGTTAGGAGTTCTCAGGGTTTCTTTCCCCCTCTTCTCTTAAGAACATTACACAAATCGATCTAAAACCAATAACATCAGAGACGCCTCACAATCCTTTCTCTGCAGCCAATTCTGTGTCTTTTCTAGTTTTTCTCCCCACATGGAGTGCATTTGGGTCATACTAAATTTTGGTTCTGCATTTTTAACATAACCTATGTCATCTTTGTACTTGCCAATTTGTCTGATAAAACAAGGTTCCGTGGGCAGGGGATATAGCTCAATAGTGTAAGTGCCTGTCTGGCAAGTGGAAGGTCTCAAGTTTGATCCCTGGTACTGCAAGAAAAATAAATAAATAAACAAACAAACAAATAAATAAAAGGTTCTTTTCCTTCTTCACTCTTGGATTATCTAAGTTCTCAATGGATCGTGGAAGTCTGCTTGAGCAGTTTGCCTGAATGCTTGCATTGTTTCCTGAATTTCTCCTCCAGCTGTTCTTGCATTGACACACATGCATGTGTGTCATGTGAAAACCTTACATGTGAAACCCTTATAGCATAGTTTCTGTGAGAAAAGAAACAAGACAAAAAGCATAGATGGGTAAGGATAAGTGCTGAGTGAGAAACCTGCTGTAGCTCAGCTTGGAGTACTACATAAACAGAACACATCAAATACGTATTTGTCAAATAAGGGAATAAGCCATCAATAACAGCTTTCAACTTCAAGTCTCTTCACTTTTATGAGTGCAGAATGTTTTATCTTTGGGCAGAAGTAAACAAATGTTCACAGTAAAAAGAATTTTTTTTTCTGTTTTGTAAATGGCTACTGAAAATTTTTGAAAGCTTATGGTTCAGGCCAGGTATGGTGGCCCATGCCCATGATTCTAGTAATCGGGAGGCTGAGGCAGGTGAACTGCTATGAGCTCAAGGCAAGCCTAAGTTGCAGAGTGAGTTTGAAACAGAGGGAATAGTATAGTGAAACCCTGTCTCAAAAAGACAAAAAAAAAAAAATCTTCTAGTCCTATGACTGTTTTATAGTTTAATTTGGTCTCCAAGAAAATATTTCAATTTACTCAGTATTAATAAGACAGAAAGAGTTGTCCAAATAGCTCAGTGGATTAAAGTGCCTGCAAGCAGTTGCAGGGGCAGGGGATTTGATCCCCTGGCCTTCCATACTGGTCCTGCCCCTGGCCAATTGAGACTGGGCATGGTGGAGCACCCCTGTAATCCCAGCTCTTAGGAGGCTGTAAACAGGTGGATCACTATGAGTCCAATCTAGTAGTGAGACCCTGAACACCCTGTAGATTCTTCCCTAAAATGCAGAAAAACAAAGAAGGAGAAGACAGGAAAACAAAAACAGGAGAGACTTGAAACATGACAGGATCTGCTATGAAGGTGAAAATTCTGCTGCCCCTATCTACAGTGGCAGGCGAACACATTGGCCTTGGGACCAAAGTCTCCAAGAGGCAGGCAGGCTGCTCACTGGATGCCAGTGCAGCAGGACACCTGCCAACACCCACCTTCAGGATGGCAGGATAATAACCTTATTTTGTTCTAATTCATATTTGTGTTAAGTTGTAACAAAGCAGAGGAAGCAATGTTAATTGTCAAATAGAAACTCATAAAAATAAAACATGTTGTACTTACAAATAAACTATTTTTTAAAATATAGTTTTTATGTAAAAATGTACTAGATTACAAATATGTAACAATGTAGGGTTATACATGTAAATGCAGTTTTAAAAGTACTGTTGGTTAATGTATCAACATGAAACCTTCAAAAATTAAATGAATGAAATATTTTGACCCAATAATTTCATTTTCACTTATTCATTAGCAGACCAGAATTTTGTGAAGATTTTCTTGTGTCAAGGAATTTACTCCAAGACAGATATAGTCAAAATAAATTTTAATATTAACATTAAATATTTGTGGAAATAGAATTAAAAACCCACATAAAACCATAAATCTGCACTAATAAAAGAGGAACTCTGAAAAAAATACTCGGTTATGAATTTACTGTTTTCATTTAAAAGAAAATTCAAATAATTTTATGTGCTTGTTAAAGGAGGTAATGTGTTGCCTGAATGTTTGCATTTATTTATGAAACAAAAATCTTGAATGAGAAATGAGCTGAAGCCAAGAAAATACTTTTGGATCAAAAGGTCTATGGAAAAAAAAAGGTCTATGAATACACTCCTAGGGAAAAGTAAGATATGTCTTTTCTTTGGAAAAGAATCTGATTAAAAATGTTATTGTTTTAATAAATATAAATGTATTTTACATATCTTTGGGATAAACAGCTAAGTTAGAGAAAGATTAATATGCAGTCAGAGAGAGAAAGATCAGGCCCTTGAAGAATTCAGCCCAAAAGATGAAGACACTGAAACCAGCTGGAGGAAGATCTCCAGGGAGCCACTCCTCAAGGCAGACATCAGATAGCCAGCTGGGCCAGTGACCTCCGTAGAGAGAGCCGGCAGCCCAAGAGTGTGCTGGAATTGGTGTCACCCTGTCCCCGAGCCTCTGAAGCATGGTGAGCGACCAGGACAGCTGACCCATCCCTTCCCAGAAACGCATTTGTGTTCCTCACACACCCTTGCTACATGTTCCCTTCCCTGCTGGATCAGTCCTGGCAAAGCCACATAACTTGTAATCTCTAGCTTTGTTGTAGTTGGGGTCATGTCAGGATTTTGCTATACACCTTACCCTTCAAAAAGGGTTTCAGTCCCACTCACTCTTCCTTCCTGGGAGCTCTGTCTCCATAAAACTTTCCTACTGCTAACCTCCACGATCCCTGAAATTTCATTCCTTGACGTCTGAGGGACATGAAACCCGCGCATGTAACAGGTTGAGAATTAATTTCCCTATTACACTTCTTCCATGACTCTAATCGAGAGTTCTAGTAAGCTAATATGATTAGAGTTGCACAGACAGAATCATTAATTGTCAGGCAGGGAACTGAGGAAGGCGGTTACAAAGTCCTCAGCTCTGCAGACATTGAGCTGAAGACCCCAAGCATCCATGGGCAGCAGTCCAATTTCAGGTTGAAGTCTGCAGGGTTGGGATCCAAAAAGAGATAATGTTTCAATTTGAGTGTGGGCTCTGTGAAAGACCAGTTTCACAGCTCAGTGCAGTCACAAGGGGACATTTTTTCCTATTTCCAGGACAATTTGCCTTTTTTTTTTTTTTTACCTTAAGACTTTCATTGTAAAGTTTTTTTTTATCAAAAAACTTTTTTCTGATAAAAAAGTACTGTTTAGTTTTGCTTTCATAGTTCCATAAATATTCTTAATTTCTCAACTTATTTCTACAATATTTTTATGTAATTCAAGGAGGTATTTTCTAAAATTTTTAACTGGTGATCTATATAATCATAGATTTTATTTAATGTTTGCATTAAATGTATGAGTATATATTGTCTTTAGCATATGTGTATGCTATATATCTAATTATGAATTTCAAATCAACCTATATAGGAAATGTGAGAAATGTGATGTTTTAAGGGCATTTTTATGTTTGCCAATTTGAATAAAATGAGATACCATATAAAGAAAATGGGAACATAAGAATTTAAAACTTCATGAAAACATTGACATATATGAATTACAAGTTTGTGAAGGAGAAATCATATTGTGACAACTATTGGGCTCATAAAAGAATTTTTTTTTTCATACAACTGGGGATTGAACTCAGGCCCTTGCACTTGCCATAGAAGTGTGTATTCTACTGAGCTATCTCCCTGACATTGGTGTCCTTAAAACCGAGTGCTTCCCTTCAGGGCTTTAGGTCACTTCCTGTTCCACATCCTCAGCTGAGCCAGTCCATGTCCCAAACTCACGTGGAAATGTTCTCCCTTTGAGGAAAAAATAAGAAAGGAAGCTAACCTATTTAACCTCAGCAACTTTCCGAGTCTGAAGAAAATTGGAATGTCGGGGTGTCATCCTTGTGAACAGTACTCTCTTACAGATCTCTTTGTAAAGACAGAAATGTTCTAGGGATGCCAAGCGGCCACTGGAAACTTGCAGGGCGGATGTACAGTGACTAAGTAAAATATTGTTGTTCTCTGATAGTAGTGTATATGTAAACCCCTGAATGTAGATGGTGGCACCATTTTGGACAAAAGAGTTCTGAGTGAAAATTTGAACACTTCATCAAATTCATTGATTGCATTTGAGTGTCAGGACAAATGGCTCAGATAAATGGAATCTGAAGGGTACAGTAGACACTGGTAAAAGGGAATGAACTCATTCAAAAGGAAAGAGTTACTGAGTTGAGGAGGACAGGAGAGGGAGTCGGGGAAGAGATTTATCTATGTGTGTAAGCAGGATGGCTTGGACAACTGTACTGTGCATTTCTGATGGTTTATGGAAAGGAGCAGTTAAGGAATTTGTTTCATCTCCTTTTATCAATTGTTTGTATTTTTTTTCTTTTAATTTCTTCTACTTTTTTGGTTTTTTTTTCCTTCTTCCGATTTTACGTGCATAAATCTGATAATGTAAAAAACTAATTGGAAGACAACACTATGTATTGCATCAAATATTGTGAAATTCATATTACTTTGTTAAGTAACAATCCGGGTCACTTGTAGATTTTTCTGTTTTAATTCCAACTTGTACTCTCTTTTAAAAAATAAAACAAAATAAATGGTTAATGTAAAAATCATTTCCTCTCAGCCCTAGGGTTATGGCTGCTGAAACAGCGTCGCCCTCTGCTGGAAAGACTTCCACCCGCTGCGCACTGCTGCGGCAGCCCTGCAGCAAAAGACCAGGATGTTGTTCACCTTTTCTGCATGAGGGTATTGATCTTCATTTGTTGCAGTCTATGGCAATTGTTACATGCAATATTGTAAAAATCATTTGTTATCAGACTGGTGTCAAATCATTATATTTGTGTTATTTCTCAACGTAGATAATCCCCCTGTGAATGAAGTTTACTTTTGGAGGAATAATTGTGATAATTTCTACTCATTTATTCATCATGAGCTAGACTTCCTCCTATTTCCTTTCATCTTTTATCCTTTTCCTTAAGCAAAAGTATCCTACACATCTATGCTGCATTGTAACAAAGATGTTTACTTTGTATACAATAACTATTATGTGTTGATAATTGTGCTCCTTGTTAGACTATTAAACGTTTTATAAATGGAGAAGGAAGTAAGAGGCATTCAGAATTCTCAAAGTGAACGAAGAGATAGCTACATGAATTGGCAAGAATAAAACTTGCAACCTAACTTTGAGCAACAAATACAAAGAATACAATTAACCTGTTTATAAGAAGCTATTTGTTTCCTTGTTAATTGGTTCATTGATCTCTTCTGGAAAATTGCATGTCCTGAAAAGCATTGTTTCCTAGACAATAGGAGAACTTTCCCTGCTATCAGGAATTCACAAAGACCTCTTGTGAAAGGAACAAAGACCATTATTATGGTGTCCAAACTTGAAAAATAGCCAATGATAGCATAAGGTCTTTATTAATCATCTATATCAAATATGAATATATCAAATATGAATGCAACAATGTTATAGTAAAATATTTACAGCACAAACGTTTCCTTAAGTATTCTTTTCATCATGAATAAATGATCTGGGTATGAAGATGCTGGCCTGTATCCTAGGAGGAGGGAGGAGGACCACTGCCTAAATAGGTTGGTAACTTTCACCAGACCCAGTCTAAAAAATAAAAAAATAAAAAAAAATGTGGGGGATGTAATTCACTGTGTGGATCTGAGTTTAATCCTTAATAAAATACACACAGACACAGACATGCACGCACACACACACACACACACACACACGACTGTGTGTAGAATATCACAGGACAAAATAGAAGGTCATGAAATAGTCTTTCAAAAACACTTTAATTCTTTCTATCAACATCTTTCCAGTTGTTAGGTCATTGCACAGATCCAATTCACTGCATTAAAATACATTAGAGATTTTGTTTACAAATTGGCATGTATTCCTTAACATTTTAAATTTCATTAATCAGGACCTATGCTAACAATCTCTAAAGTAAACTTCCATGACTGATACTAAACCTTTAATATTTTAGCAATGGTAATATAAACTCTCCTTTAAGAATATTTAATCTTCATAAGCAGTCTTCACTTTGTGCAAGCCTATTTATGGAGTTTTTGAGACTCATATTAGAATTGCAATTAAAAAACTACAGAAATAGGCATCAGAACTTTTCATTCCCTTCTAGAGTTATTTCAGGAATAATAATGAAACATCTTTTACAAAAAAGGTCAATTTCCTGCCAATTTACTTTTGAATGTAAGTATGCATTGCAAGATAAAACACTATGCATGATCTCCAAACAAGAAATAGAAGTTTCTCACGTAATCCTCTGCAGATGAAAGTCTAGCAATCAGTAGGCCCTTTCCCTCTTCCTGTTCCTAGATTTTTTTAGTAGATTTTTCAGAGGCACAGGAAGAATAAAGCCCTACTATTTCTGTTCTTGAGATAAAGGTGTAGCCCAAATTCTTGCATTTTTACATCATTCCTCATTTCTGTGGTCAACTCAGTGTTTTCTCATGGGTTTCCCTGATAGTGTTTATGGCATTCAGCCACAGCATCAGTATCAAAGTGATTTACTATCATTCTTGGTTTAATATGTTTTCAAGTATAAAATCATTACTGAGTGAAAATCTAACAAAGCACGTTTGAAGCCTACTGCCCTAAGCTCTACTGGTAATATTTTTTAAAAGTGCTTCAAATGGCAAAATCTTCAAATATTTTCTTGGTGTTGGCATGAAGAAAATTAAGTCAGAATCTCTCAAAGGAGACAAGTTCTGAGAAATGCCACTGTGAGCATTTCTTTGTTGGGTAAATACCACAGAATGCACTTGTACAAACCTGGATGGTGTGGCTATCACATCGGGCACATAGCCATATCTGTAGCCTATTGCTTCTATGGTCTTCATGATCACAAAGTGAGAGGGAATCTAGCACAGTAGAGAGATTCGGCCAGGAAATGTAGCGTGCCTGGGGAGATAGCTCAGTAGAATAAGTTTGCCTGGCAAGCGCAGGGTCCCAAGTTCAATCCCTGGCACTGCAAAAAAAAAAAAAGGAAGTTTAGTAAGCATGAAATATGTCAACCTGCTGCTCTTGCTCTGAAATTGCATGCTGCTGCACAGTAAGCTTGTTGTAGTAGGCAGGGTACATTCTCACAGTGATTCACTCAGGTTTATTGAGCAATGTTTCCAATCATCCTTATACAGAATTAATGTAAGTGTCTGTTGGCAGATGAAGATAAAAATAATGTGGTATATTTACATAGCGGAATAGTATATAATCATAAAAAGACTGAAACAATTTCGTTTTTAGCAATGTGGATGGAAATGGAGAACATTAGAGTTAATGAGATAAGTGAGGCATAAAAAATATTGTATGTTTACACGTTAGGTTTGGAAGCTAAGATATTAAAGAACAAAATAGAATCGTGGTTTTAGAACCTAGGAAATGTGTGTAGAGGAATGAGATGGAGAACACATAGGCATTTGATTCCAGTACACAAATGCATAGAATAGTTTCTAAGCTTGTAGCTAACAAAAAATTATGGAATATTCTCAAAAGGAAGAAATGACCAAACTGTGAGGACATACATATGGTGATTTCCATTAACACACATTGTATATATGCATTTCTACACATTATATATGTGTATTAAAATGCCACACTGTATCTCATGAATATGTAACTTTGTATCAATTAAAATATGTTAATAGCAAAAGAAATAGTGCTGAAAGTATAATACAGTAAATATATAAAACAACACAACCACTTATTTTCTTTATCAAGTATTATCTAGTATAAATATTTACATGTACCATACTACACTTTTATGTGATTGGAAGCACAGTTGTTTTGTTTATGCCACCATCATCATACACACTATTATTGTGCTCTACTACAGTGTTTTCAAAGCTACACTGTCACTAGGTGACAGGAATGTTTTAACTCCAATAGAATCTTATGAGACTATCATTGTGTGTGTCTTCCATTGTTGACTAGAATGCCATTACATAATGTATGATTACTCTATTTAAACATTTTAGATTCCAAATTTCTGTAATTTTTAAGATTTACAAACTCTAAGACAGTCTGGGCAATTTAGCAACTTAACCAGGCTCCATCTCAAAAAAAATTATTAAGAAATAGGCTTTGGATGTATGCCCTGGGTTCAATCTCCAATATCATAAAACAGAGTGTGTGTGTGTGTGTGTGTGTGTGTGTGTGCACGCGTGTGCATGCATGCCTCTGTGTATGTGTGTGTGTGTGTGTGTGTGTGTTGAGGGAGTGAATAAAATGTGCTTTTACAAAAGGTTGTGACTAAAATGGAAACAATATTTTGGCTTATTACAAAAGGTATTTTTTCCCAAAGTTTTCATATTCATTTCCTTTTGCCTCTGTGAAACATCAAAATGACAAATGGATCAAAAAAATCAGTAGAAATTAGAGTTGGCTCATGAATTTTAAAGTCTGGGTGCAAGGTTAGATTACTTGTTCTGACAATAAGAGAACCTAAGAGACATTCTGTTGTCAAACACAGTAAGACATGCAATCTGGCAGCTATGTTTTTGTACTACAGATAAATTAAAAACAAACAGAACTTCAGGCTAGCAATGCTGACATCCCATCATGAAGTTTCCAAAGGTCACTTGCATGGTTCAATAAGTCTGTAACTATCTTCTCACACATTCCTTTGAATCAATTCCAGAAGTCTTCATGAAAATCATTCATCTCAATATCACTCCCTGTATGACTTAACTATAAAAGTACAATGAAAAGGAATAAAATAGGATTTAAAAAATATGTAGTGTTAAGAAACATTATATGACATGAAATGTAATTTTATGACTTTTTTATTGCTTTCTTGGACACATACATATGTACGAGACACTCAAGCAGAAGTGTTTAAAATACATTAGTGAACAAATCATCAAATGCGGGTTGGTGTACACTCTTAAAATGAGGTTTTATAAAGTCAGAAAATGCTTAAAGGGAGAAAATATTTTATACAGTACCTGGACAATCCCCACATAGTTTAACCTCATGACCTGTTGCTGGGAAAACATCAAGGATAAAATCCAATTTTTCTACATCTGTATAATGAGATCCTATGTGTGGCAGCCGTTACTGATGAAACATGAATTTGGAACTTGCGGGGCCGTTGTCACGACAGCAGCCTACCAGTGTGCACATGAAAGCCCTCGACATCTGTGCTCTGTTCCTTTTCTCTTATTTCCTTTGCTTGTCCTGTGTTTATCTGTTGTTAACCTTATGGTATTTTATTTTGTCCTTGATAAATCCTTCTTGTTGCCCTATTCTTTATTTTGGAGTGTTGTTTTCTTTCGATTTCCTTTTTGATTTTCCAATAATGGCAAATGAACCCAGAAGCTCATATAAACTTGGTGAGTGTCCTATCATTGACCTCAACCCTTAGAACTTCTTATTGTACTGCTTTCTCACAGGATCATGCAAAACTGCCTGGGCTCGAGGTCCTTTTCTTTGTGTCAGCCTCCTGAGTAGCTGGGATGACAAAAACGTCCCACTGTTGCTGACTAGTTTCGTCTTTTTCATTGAGTCCTATCTCTGGAGTTAAGAAGGATAAAGAAGATCAGTAGAGAAGATGAAGAAGTAACAAAGAAATGTGACTTCTCTATGAGACAGCACCTTCTAAAGCAAGTGTAAATTGTGGAGCTGGACTACAGACCTTGACAGACCAAGCACTACTAGACTAGCATGATTGAAGTAGCTAAGACATAATATTTGTGTTTCCAGATACATTTGAATTCAGTATTTATGTTTGTTCTGAAAAATCATAGTCTTTGTAGGGGCTCGAGGAAGAGCGATTCACATGCTGCCTGGGAAGCTCAGATTGGCAAATAATTGTAAGCAGGGACTGTTAGAGTATAGATCTAAAATGTCACCAAAGGGTGCCAGGTGTTCATAGTGGGGACTAGTGGAAGGTGACTGGACCATGGGATACACACATCGACAGTAGTCCTTTGATGAGCTCATACCTGAATGTGTTAGGAGAGGTGTGATGAGGTTGGAAGTGGCAGGTCACCAAGGGTGGTATGAAAAGGTGAGTGCTATCTCTGGCTCCTGCTCTGCCTCATTGCTTTCTGCTTGCATAGACTCAGCAGCTGGCATCCTCCGTACCTGGTTTTACTGTGTCCTATCTGCCTTGGACACAGACAACCATGGACTGTACTCCTGGTACATTTAAACCTCTCTCTTCCTTTGCATTGTGGGTGTTCAATAATTTGTCCCAGGGAGGGAAAGGGACTAATGCAAGGACTCTGTATTAAATGTCTGTTAAGCAAGCAGCTGACTTGGTATATCAAATTTAGTTTCTTTTCCTTTCACATTTAAATATTACTAATATTAATTAGTTTTCTAATGATTATTTGTTTTGATACAGCAAAAACATTAAAATCGTCCCCTTGACTGTCATATTATTTAATTGAACTTTTCTTCACACATAATCACTGCTGTCGGGTTGGTGTGTCACTGCTACTAGTTCTATTATATTCTCTTTGTATTTAGGTGTTATTGCTGATAATCACATTTCTCACACTTATTAAAGTTTATTAGTAGGAGAAATTGAGCTCTCTGATTACCCCCCAGTATGTTGTTAATTCATGTAATAATTTATAGAGTTGTTAGGAAATGCTTTTTGTGTTCTGTTATAGTCAGGGCTTGTAAGGGAATAGATTTAACACAAGATACATAATCTGTAGGATTATTTTTAATAGTCCCCCAAAAAGTCAAAGGTGGAGGAGAGTGCAGATCTGTCTGTGCACCACAGACCCCGGTAATCCAGCCGAGGGCCTGGATCCCATGGCAGTGTCCTCCACAAGTGTCCAGCTAGAACCCTAGAATCCTCAACAATGCCTCATCACATCCCTATCGAGGATCTGTATCAACAAGGCACAAAGGTAATGATCTGTGCCAGAAGTTACGAGATTTGCACTGGAGCCAGGAGGCAATGCTCAAGGTGACAGACTAGAACATCCCCAAAAGAACCACAGCTGAACTAGCTATGACAAAAGCTAGGACCCAAGGTCCTTTGACTATGAGAACAGTGGAATTTGTATCAGGAAAGCCAGCCATGGCAAACTATTCCAGGACAATCATCTAGATCTCCTTTTATGCCATCGGCAGCAATCTGCAGGTAGGTCTTCTACACCCAAAAGCACACTGAGCCAGTTGAGCAGGGCATTTTCACTTAAACTGGACATTAGTTCATCTACAACAGTTCACCCCTGGTTAGCCTGACTCATTTCTTGAAACCATAGTCTCCAGCAGCAGAGTTGTAAAGTGTTTACATCTTGATCTACTCAGATGTACATTAATTATAACAACTACATATAAACAATTTTTACTGTATTCATTCCCACACCAAAACCAGATATTGGAAGCATTCTCAAAATTCAAAGTTGAAACCATAATGCCTTGACTAAATAAACTAATTTTAAACACTTGTCTAAAAACAACTGTAAATGCTTCACAATAACTCACTACAATGCTCTCACTTTATTCTAAAATCTTATTTATTTATTTTATTCACAATCTATGCTCTTAACAAATTAATAATTTGTTTATAAAGTACATTGTACCTATAAAATACATCCACATTAAAAATACGACTTCAAGTTTTAACACTCCTTGGTTTTACATTTAACATTATTTAGCAATGTTTCAACAGTAGTGTTATGTGCTGTAACATGATATTGTTACATTGAAATCATTAAAGAGAAAGCTGTTATAATTGAAATGCTTCCTTCACACTAACTCTATTAACAGAGCAGGGCAATACTAAAAGATGCCCCCAGGGTCCTCCTGCATCCCAAATAAGCTCTTTCTTTCTGGTTAAAGACTTCAAGGATATACAAGTGAGACAAAATGATGAATATGTATGGGAGAAAGATTTTCTATACTACAAAGCTATAGAAATGATCCATAATTCTGTGTATTAAGTATCATTACATCTAAAGAGAGTAGCATAACATAATCTTTTACTATCCCCGATGTTCTTGTGAAAGGTTATGGCAAAGGTACTATGTAAAGAATTATACAAAGTTCAGATTTAGGGTATATCCTTAAAAAGTCACATAAAAAAGAAGTAGATCAGGATGTATAAAAGGCATGTAACCCTTTCTAAAAGTAAATGTTTTTCATTTTTAGTCTGGATGTGTATGGGAAGGGGAATATGGCATAAATGACCCTAAAATAAGCTGGCTGTATTTTGGATATTATCACAGAGCCAATGAGGAGCCAAGAAAAATCTTTGGAGCAGATGATGTTTGGACTTGTAGAGCTGCACTCTGTGATGCAAGGAATGAATGAGAAAAAAGTAAGGATGAGACAGAGGAACAGGTAGGGGTCTAGAGTGGTACTCCAGGGACAGAGAATCACAGGGACATAGAGGCTTTCTAAAATGCAGAGACGAATGAAGAAGGCATTCAGAGCTTTTGCTTATGTGATAAAAAAAACTAGCATGGTTTTAGAAACGCAGGAACCCAAGTGTGATAAAATGAACATCAACCTGTGGACTCAGGTATGTGAGTGGTGGAAATGAGCTTATAGAAAGGAGCAGGCTCTTGAAAATGAGGCTGATTTCAGCTGTGAATGTACTTTAATGGAAATATTGTATTATAGAAACGATCAAAGCTATCTGGCAGGTTGCTAAAGAACAAGTATGAAACTTATGCGAGAGGTGTATGTGGGATGTGAATCATCAGCCAATATATAGGATGTTTAAAGTAAGGAAAGTTCAAATGGAGGCTGAGGAAAAGCTCAAACTGTGATTACAAAAACAGTGCTGAGGAAGAGCATAATCATTATTATTGATGGATATTGTTTCTAGAATATAGGTAGGTAAAATAATGTGAAGAGCAGTATCATGATCAATGCAAAAAAGAAAATGTTTTAAAATGTAAAATGCTAAATATATGGTTAAAATACAAATTAAAAATTAAATGCATGTAGTTATCAGCATAGATAATTAGTCAGGGTGAGAATCCTACCAATTAACTGCTATTTTCAAAAACCTGCTACAAAAAGGGGGGATATAAATGAAAGACCATTTTGTATTTATATATAATATATAATATATAATATTTATATATATATCTGTATATACAAGATAGTTATGATAAATATACAGCTACTTTCTTTTAATGGGGAGAAAGGTTTGTACTAATAGTGTTTGGGCACGATATCGTGTCTGCATCTTGTACTATGAATAGCTACTACAAAGACAACAACATACAATGGGAGTTTCTCCCATCTGAAGCTGTCAGCATTCAATAGGCAATGACATTAGCATAATAGTTTGACTTTGATTAGTGTGTTTCTCTAAATAAATGAATTTTTTTTACTGGTTAAATTATTATAGTAATAACAAAGCCAGTGATTCAGGAATTTGAGTTTGCTCTATTGCCAATG
This sequence comes from Octomys mimax, assembly GCA_002564305.1. Taxonomy (NCBI): domain Eukaryota; kingdom Metazoa; phylum Chordata; class Mammalia; order Rodentia; family Octodontidae; genus Octomys; species Octomys mimax. Next base: position 19,828 of record NDGM011249915.1, read on the forward strand.
TAAACAACTATTCCTTCAACCACATGATTAGAAAATACTCTGTGTGGCAATTTTCAAAACTTGACCATAATTAATTTTAGCTTATATTAACAATTTTGTCAAAAACTTAAGATGAAATATATTTATGATTGTGCAGAGAATTATGGTTGCTGAGATCCATCACATAGCTATTACATCCTTCATCAAGTGACTTTGATTATTTATGCAGCATTTACCTACCGTGGAATGCGTCTTCTCACCGTTAGCTTCTGTTTTACATGTTGACTGGAACCAACTATTGGTCCTCGTGGGCATCAAGCTAAAGTCCCTCTTGTTGCCGAACTCACTCGAGATCTTAAAGGATGTGACATATAGAAGCCTACCTGCTTCCCCAGGGTGTCTGTTGTCATGCAGTCATTTAAGAGGTGACTGGCTTCCAAAAAAAAAAAAAAAAAAGAAAAATAAGTCATTCCTCTCAATAACTAGACTAGAAAACCTGCAGTTTCTTAGTTAAAAAAAATCATGATAGTCAAAAGAATAAACAGATTTGCCTAACATTCTGATAGAAGAGGCTCCGTATGCAAGTGATACTTGAAGAAATGATTGGCAGCTGTATTTGCCAATGGCAGCTCAAAATTTGGCCAAAATTTATAACTGTCCACTGGAAGACGCACACATTCTTTCCTCAGAAACTCTGCTCATTACTACATTGACTCTAAATTTTTATGTATTTTATCCCTACTTCCAAGGCGCCTCTCTTCTGATGACCCCTCTGGTTTAGAAATAACTTCCTAATTCTCCATTAGGTCAGGGCACAGAGTTTTTCTCTGAGATTGCCTATAGTTCTTCAAATTGAATTGTACTACATATGTAGGAATTGCTACTTTTTTTTTTTTTTTCAGAACCTGCGATTGAACTCATGCCCTTGCGCTTGCCCGGGAAGCACTTACTCTACTGAGCCATCTCCCCAGCCCACTACTCTGACTAGATTGATCCTACAGAGTAATGATGACCACTGAAGCACTCATTACATTTCTATTAAGGATTTTAAAATACTCTTTTGGTAGATTCTGGCCACCAGGAATGGGGTGAAGCCCTGAACTGACTCAAACTCCCAGACTTATTGAGGAATAAAAAGTTTGCTGAGTGCAGATGCTTGTTTTAGGTAGCAAAGCAGGCCAGCAAGGCACGATGGTAGTTTGGCTAAATAATTAACTTTTATCTGTCCCTCAGTGAGCGTCCTTGCCCCCACACCTCCTCCCACGTACATAAAAGGTCCACAATATCCTATCTTCAAGAAGTTTTGGCTCCTTGGGTACAAGAGTTGATTGGAGCAGACATTTACCCTTGGGTTGGCCCTCGGGGATTGAATTCTTGCTTTCCTATTCATACACAGCCAGGAGAAATGTCATTTCACTTTCTTGATCATTTTTCTCTTCTTGTGTTCAAGATAATATGCTCTTATAGCCTCCTCATTTTATCTTCTCTACAAATCTTTTTTTAAGTGTATTTTGGTTGGTGAGCCTCCTGTTTTCAGCCTCCCCAACTTTGGGGATTACAAGTGAATGCCATCACACCCGGACTTGGTAGCCGGTTCAGCATGCCAGAGGGTGAGGCTGGTGTGGCATGTGATGTGGAGATCTAACCCAAGTCCCTGAGCTTGCCTGTGCAGGCCTTTAGTCTGCTGAGCTATCTCACCTACCCTTCTCTACATATCTTTCATGGTCTTGTTGAGCTTACATATTCTGTTGGGAAAAGGTCATTAAGCTATGAAGGCAATTTAGTGTTTACTGTACTACATTCTTCTCCTTAAGTAATAAATTAGAGAAGAGGAAGAGTGTACAATCTACAATGGATGAAAAAACTACAAAATAAGCATATACAAATATGCTTATTTAATAAGCATATACAAATTAACTCCTAAATGTTTTCCCTTATCACCAGCCCACTAAATTTTACTGACACCAAATTAAAAGAAGACGGAATGGTTTGCAAGAAAAAAGAAGACACAAACATTCTAATGCTTTAAATGAAGTTGAGGGCTGGTGAGATGGCTCAGTGGTCTAAAGCACCTACTTAGAACAATCTTAGCAAAGCA
>NDGM011249918.1:0-14925 GCA_002564305.1 Octomys mimax
CCCCTAGGAGAGACCATGTTCTATATAACAACATAATTTATGTAAATATACCACACTGGAGAAAAGGGAAGCTAACATCTGTGTGCCTGTGGTTACAAAACCTTTGGAAGCAGAGAGCCAGATAGGCTCTCTTGATATAAGTGTGTCTGACTGTGAACAGCTGACTTCGGGAAGCACTGGTACTCTGAAACTGCTCGTTCCAGACAGTGGAGCATTGTGCTTTGGGGATGTTGGGAAGTGAACCCAGGGCTCAACAAAAATGCAACCCGCTGCCCCATATCTGAGTCTGACTCTGGCCCCATAGCCAGGGATGGAGAGGGCGATTCATTTGGACTGTGCAAACTAACCCTGCTTCCCCAATAAACTTCCCTATGGAAAGAAATCTCTTGAATCTCACCCCCCCCCAAAAGGCACATCTGTAAATGCAGATGTGAGTGGGCCTGGGATGGTCACCAAGGAGGCATCAGGCTCCTGCAAGGGGCAATGCAACTTGCACAGGCGGGGCAAGTCCTATGTGTGTCCTAAGTGACCAGCACAAAGGAGAGGAAGTCAAGGAAGCTGTTCATTCACTTACTCATTCAAAGATACACAGAATCTCACGGGTGTGAAGCACTGCCAGACACTTGATGACAGCCCAGATATCAGTCAGAGAAGTGACTTGGGACAAACCTCCAGGCAAGGATCCAGGCCTTCTGGGTCTTTCCTTCCTTCAAAGAAAGCCTGTCTCCAGGAGTGTATCTAATACAGTCATTCACGTCCTATTGCCTTATATACATAGACATTGTACTTGAAGCCATATTTCTAATCATCAAATAAAGGGTTTAACCTCATGTTAAAAGAGTTCAAGAAGGCACAGGTCTAGCAGGCTGCGGTGTCTCTAAGCAGCTGTGAACTGCTCCACATAGATGCCGTCTACATCCCCCGAGACAAGGGAGCCCCTGTGACTGAGAGGTAGAGAGCTTGAGATCAGAAATTAGAAGAGGCAGCCCCTGAGCTAGACTCCATTCTTATAAGACTAAGAATGCTGGATGAGTCTATTTTTCATTGTTGTAACTGGAATATCACTGTCCTGGGCCTACAAAGCCCTCAAAATCCCAGGCTGCGCTAAACAGTGTCCCTACCGTGTGGCGTTCTAAGCACAAAAGATACTCCATGCTCTGATAATTCCTTCTCCTGTGCTGTTAAACAAGTTCTACACCTCCTTGGGCCCCAGAATTCTGTCTGTAAAATTGGGCTAAAGCTTAATGTACCGTTCTGATTGAAATATCTCAGCTTGATAGTTGAATGCAGTGCTTGGCAAACACACACGCAGAAAATGTCACTATTCCAATAGGGAAGTGATACCACTTATGGAGGTCTTGCAATGTGCTAGTCACATCGATCCAATGCCTCACATGCTTAAGCTTTAATTCTTTCAAAGCTCCTGTGAAAACAGCAATATTATTAGTATCCTCTTTTTAGATATAAGAAAAATAAGTCACAGAGAAGTTAAGTAACTCCCTCAAGATTGCGCAGTTAATGTAAAGATCTCAAGTTCCTTTGGTCAGTGAGTTATGAGGTAATTGTATGCTAATAATTTCAACTTTGGGGCTATGTTTTACTGAAGCTGAGCAAGTGTTTCATTCATCATTTTGCCTGTCTTGAAAATTTTGGTTCATTCAGCTACTTGAGTGTAATTCAGAACAATTTGGTTAAGTACAATTTTTCCTTATCTTCTGAATACTTTCCTGAATACTTGTTTTGGTTTGCTTGACAGTCTTTGCAAGTCTATCTTTTGGGTACCATGCACAGTGTTTTGACATTTATATTTTAAGGACACATAAGGATTTCAAATTTATAGTAAATATAGAATTCGTTTCCAGGGAATACATTCAAGAAAAACATCACACAGTAGATCAGGCCTGAGTTTGAGTCTCAAAATGAGGTGTCACTCAATAAACTGTAGCTAAGGGCTGGGGAAGTAGCTCAGCAGTCTAAGTGCCTGCCTGGAAATTGCAAAGACCTGTGATCAGTCCCTGGTACCACATGCTGTGCCAGCCCCACCCAGGGTGCTGAGTCAGTCACTGAAACAGGGCATGGTGGTACATGTCTATAATCCCAGCACTGGGGAGGCTAAGACAGGAGGATCACTATGAGTATGAGCTGTGTAGTAAGACCACATACCAAATAAATACATAAAATATTAAAAATAATAATAAATTAAATAAACTGTGGTTGTTATTTGGTTTTTTTTGTTTTGTTTTGTTTTTTCAGCAGAACGGGCATTGAACTCAGGCCCTTGCACTTGCCAGGGAAGCACTTATTTGACTGAGCCATTTCCCTGGCCCCTGATATTTATTTTTAAAATGGCACTACTATTCCTTGGTTTAAACAATGACATTGTTTGATTAGAATGACATAATATTTATCTCTTATGAGAAACATCAAATACATCAGCTTGGATGGCATGTTATTTATGTGGGGTTTTATCTGGTTTTCCTTATAGCTCCAGCACAAAAACACTGTGCTACTCTCCACTGAGAGCCCAGCTGGAGACAGATGCTGAATACACAAAAGGTGCGTGAAGATTCCTTTTGGTCTCACCCTTGATTCTGTCGCCAGTGCTAGGTGCCTGGTCCTAAACAGCTTTGACGATGGAAGAGCTCCCTAAGGCCCTGGAAGTCGATGAGAGGTCCCCAGAATTTAAGGACCTGCTTCCCAGTCAGACTGCCAGCTCCCTGTGCATCAGCTCCAGAAGTGAGTCCATCTGGACCACCACCCCCAAGAGCAACTGGGAGGTCTATCGCAAGCCCATCACCATCATGTCTGTGGGCACTGCCATCTTGCTCTTCGGTGTGATCATCACCTGCTTGGCCTATCTCCTAGAAATGACTCCAGAGACTGAGGGTGTCCTCAAGATGATAGGGCCTGCTTTCTTGTCCTTGGGACTGATGACACTGGTATGTGGGCTGGTGTGGGTGCCCATCATCAAAAAGAAGCAGAAGCAGAGGCAGAAGTCAAATTTCTTTCAGAGCCTCAAGTTCTTCCTCCTGCATCGTTAATGGCAGCTTGACTAGGAGAAGGAGATACAATGACCAATATCCAACAGCCCCACCTTCTCCATGGGGTACCACAAAGCTAAATACAGGCAAACTCTCATCTTGGTCCATGCAGCCTGGGAATGTTGCTTAATGAATCTTGCTTGGTTTCTGTTCCACCAAGGGTTCCCTTAGATCCTTGTGTTGCTCTCATTCTGTGCTCCTGTATCCAATCATCATTCATCAAACTCTCTGCCAAGTGCAGTGCATGCTGGGAAACTCCTTAAGTGTGGGCTATGCTCCAAGGAGAACCTCATGTTTATACATCTGGTTGTCTGAAATGGGTTCCACATTTACATCCTTCTGAAACCAAACCTGATCGATGGAAGTTCTTCAGAGAGAAGAAGGAAAGCTGTGCTCTGACCCCAGTGTTACACAGCCCCAGCTTCCTTAGCCAGTGAAATACTGCCTTACATTTCAAGACACCAGAGAATCACAAGCATCAAAATTTACAAGTATCAAACATTCCAAAAACTGAACAATGAAGGTTGCTTGGGAAAGCACTGTCCAAGGTGGCACATCTCCCTGGACATGCCCTAGGAGTCTGGCAGCTGAAGAAGTTCATTTCAGATTCCATATTACTTACATTGGAGGCAATAGGGTAGGCTGGAGTTGAGGGGTGTCGGCTATCCCTTTGATCTACAAACCTCCTGATTAGTGACTGCTCTTTCCTTGGCAATTAGCAAAGGACAAATGCATGATGTCCTAACTTCCTCTTCCATCTCCCTCTTACCTCTACCCCAATTTCTAGAATAGCAAGATGGAAAGCTACAAAGGACATCTGTGCCACTATTCTCCCTTTCATTTCCATCAGTATCCACACTGGAAGATCAATCTGATGTACAATGGTTTGTAAGTTTCTAATGAATGGATTCTTTTTTTTTTTTAAACTGGGGATTGAACTACTCAGGCCCTTGTGCTTGCCAGGCAAGTGCTTATTCTCCTGAGCTATCTTCCCAGCCCCACTGGATTCATTTTTAAAGTTCCAACTTCTGTTATCCCTGTCCTTGCCTACCAAGCAAACAAGTATTTATGAAGTACCCTGCTCTTGGCTAGATACTGGGGTAAAATGAGGCCAGACAGTCCCTTTTCTCATTATGCCTCCCAAAGAGAGAGGCACAGGCAAAGAAAATGGCAACTGGAAAGTCCTGCGCTGAGTTAGTGTGCTGGTTATGGGAACACAGATATCTAGCTCAAACTTGAAAGAGGGTTTCAAGGAGGCATGTCATTCAAACTGAGTAACAAAGGAAAGGTAAAACTTAACAAAGAGGGGAAAGGAAGTATATCAGAGATGCCTGGAACATCCTTGCATATGCAGAAGCTGAGGGGACAGGGAAAATGTGATAAGATCAGGAATTGTCACGGCCTCTGCCCTGAACTCCAAGATGTTCTGTTTCATCCCCTCTCGTCCCGCTTCATACCTGAGGCTCCAAGTGCCTTATGTGCAGTTTGTCCTGGGGCATTCTGTGGACATCCACTGAGGCTGAAGTAGGGTTTCCTGAGGGCCCACAAAGCAGAGTACCCACGAGGTAAGTGCTCAAAACCTCTAGCAACCAAGAGGCTGTTATATGAAGAGATTCCTGGAAGAGAGCTACCCAGGCTGCCCCAGACCAGGCCAAAGGCCCAGAGGAGAGAATCTGAGGATGAGGTGAGAGAGAAGAGCTGCTTGTGCTGAGCTGACTCCTTTTACTCCTCAGCCTGTTCAAACTCCCCACTCACCCTGGCAACCTCTCTCCGACAGGCCTGCAGGCATCTCCATTCCTCACAACAGCTCCATATACAGAGTCAGAATCCACTGACTTCATTGGGAGAAGTTCCTTGGAGATGTTACTTGTTTCCTGGGGATACCCCCTGCCTCCCTACCTAAGAAATCAGAGTTGGTTTCATAGATATTTGCTTGCTTGGTAGCCTCTCAGGCCCACCGAGGATAGTCCGTCCTTGAGAGCCATGTCAGTGTGGCCCGGTACTCTCGCCTCCCACTTCCCTACACATGGGCAGATCAAGATCCATCTCAAGGTTTCTGCAAATGCTGCACCACTAATCAAAGCCCTAGGAACTCACACAGAAGGGCTTGAGGATCATTTCCTTTCTTCTGAGATGAGCACAGGTTGCAAATCAGCCCTTTAATATGCTTGCGACCCCTTTAGTGGCTATGAGCAAGCCTGCCTGGGACCCACACCACCTGCACCTCTTCTCATCCACCTAAAAGCTGTAGTCTGGGCACAGGTGTGGGTGGGGGAGCTTTGCAGATGTTCCTATCAAGCATGTCTTCATAGGAAGAAATTTGGGGGCAACCACATTTCTAGAAGATGTTCAAGTTTTGGAATATCGCTGCAGTCTCCAGAAATACCTGCCTCCATTCCCCTTTCTCACATCAGATTCTAAGCGAGAAACAGGAGAAAAAGCTTATAAGGAAAGATACCCCAAGTGTCATTCCCACAGCTGGGAATGACAGATTTCCTCACATGAGTGGGGGCCATGGAATGTGCCAGGATCACCCTGAGACAAGACACTGCAAAGATTTTTGCCCAAGTCAATTGTCCCATGAAAGCCTAAGAACTGACCTAATCTGTGAGTGCAGCCAAACTGGCTGTCACAGTTCTGCAGAAAAGCAGCCCCTGCAATGACCCCAACAGTGCCCCTGGATCAGAAGACCGGACCAGAATCCCTATCTTCAGCTCCCTGAGTTGTAGCTCTGTCCCACTCACCATAGCTGTTCTGTTTTGGAAAATCTAATCTCATCTGAAACCTAAAGGAACTGATGTCATATGGAATTGTGTTCTATTTAACAGTGTCTGCTGTGTTTTCACTCTATCCCAACAAGAACAATGTCATGACTATTCACTAGTTCTCCTCTCCTCTAAAGTGCCCCATCATATACCCATGTTCCTTTCCCCCAGAACACTGCCTGTATATTTTCTGGAAACAAGCCTCTGACTTTCCATCCCTACAAACCCAGTATTGAGGCCAAACATGTGACACAGAAACGGAGCCTTCTGGAAATTAATTGGTGGTCCAGGTAAGGAAGGCAGCTGCTCCAGGTTCAATTTATTGATGTCTAGGATCCTGGAGAGATGCTCCCAATGCAAACCTAAGTAAATAATCTCCATCAGGACCCTACCTTTGTCCCTAGGCCCAGAGCCCCGAGCTTGTGCTCTGAGCACCTACAGGACTACCCAGATCTTGTTGGAAGCTTCCTTCTGTACAGACTCACACAGCCTCTATCCGCTGGCCAGCTGAGACGTGGCACTGGCATGTGCCAGTCTCCCAGAGGAGGACTGCTACATGTGCAGGACTATGCTCGCTTCCCCCTTGGCCTGCAGGTGCTGCTGGAGGGACCCAGGCCACCGCCCAGTACAGGTCTCCTGCTCCAAGGAGAAGAAGTTTCACCCAAACTCACCCGGTAAGACCATCTCCTCTTGCCCTGCAAGGTCCTCTGGCAAAACCACTGAAATAGTTACAAAGAGGAAGAGGGAAGCAGTTGCCAGTGATCACTCCAGGAACCACATAGACTAAGTTGGGTTCATATTCAATAAATGAAAAACTGTCCGTAAAGATCGTGGTCTTCCTCTTGTGGGACTGTGGGGGAAGGAGACCTAAGAAGCAGGAGAGAAGCGTGGTTCTGTTGTGGCAACAGCTGTGTGGCCAGCCCAGGACCCAGGGCCCAGGACCCAGGGCTTCCCTGTCCCTGATCCCCTCCTCCAGTGGGATCCCTGAAGTATTCCCTCAAAAGGTGTAACCTTGTTAGCTTGATACATCAGCTCCCTGGGAACCTGCCATGAGCCAGACTTCGGCACTGGGGATATAGTGATGCAGGTGTGAGCTATCACCTCAGAAAGCAGTCAGACTTGTCCCCAGAGGAGAAAGACAAAGAAGTCATCTCATGTGACAGGGTCTGATCCAGACAGAGGGACGCAGGACTTATTAGAGGATGGCACCCAAGCCATTCGGGCCCCAACCTGCCTCTTGGTCATCTGGAGTAGAGGCTGGACTTTCATGTGAGGGCTGAGGTAGAAGGAAGAGGAGCAGACCAGTGATGAAAGACTGGGGGGCAGCCTGCCAGAAACAACACCCTTCAGATTATCATCACACCCCTATTTCTCAGTCTTGCTTTTCTGTCTTTCTCTACAACCTGTTCATCATAGTCTTTCTTCAATGGTGCCAGAGAGGTGCCACACTGGAGGGCCCACATCTGAGGTCCCACATATGCTAGGGAGACTGTCAGTGGTGTCCCTGCACTGCCCTGAGCTGTGCCTATCAAAAAATAGCAGAGCCTTCTCCCAAAATGTTAGTCCCATGCAGACTCCTCCTTAAACCTCATCTCTTCCTTGTTCTAAACACTTCTCCACTTGCTTTCTTTCATGCAATGGCCTCTTTTCTTCTCTGTGTGATGATGTAACCCCAAACCATCCCCAAGCAGATAACTGTCTACCAACCACTGAAGTAGCTTCCTAATAATGGTTATTTTAAAAAAGAATTCAACATGAATTCAGTAGTGTAAAGGAGCACACATTTATCATCTTACTGATCCAGAGGTTAAAAATCCAAAGTGAATCTCAGAAGACCAAACACAAAGAGTAGTCAGGGTGACATTCATTCTAGGGGATGCAGAGAAGAATCTATTCCTTGCTTTTTCCAGTCAGTAGAAGCTGCCTGCATTCCTTGGTTGGTAGCTTCCTTCCATCTCAAACCAACAATCTAACCAGTCTAGTCTCTTTGTGCATCATCTTCTTCTCTGGCCATCTTGACTCTTCCATCGCCTGTAAAACCCATTATACTGAGCTTTACTGGGGGCTTTTATACTGAGAGCTTATATAGGTTTCCATGGATAATCCAGGATAATCTCCCAATCTCAAGACCTTGTATGAGTTTGCTAGGGCTGCTGTAGCAAAGTATCACTGACTGATGGCTTAAACAGGAAAATTTTATTTTCTCATATTTTTGGAGTCCAGCATTAAGGTGACAGAAAGTTTGATTTCTTCTGAGGTCTCTCTGTTTGGTTTGTAGGTGCCATCTCCTCCATGTTCATGTGGTCCTGCCTCTGTGCAGTTCTGTGTCCTAACTTCATTTTCTCCAAGAGACACCAGTCAGATGGGGTTACAGCCCACCACATGACCTCCTCTTAACTGAATTGCCAGGTTGAAAAACCTGTCTTCAGATGCAGCCACACAGGGGCTGGGAAAATAGCGCTTCCCTGGCAAGCACAAGGGCCTGAGCTCAATCCCCAGTTCTGCAGGAAAAAAAAAAAAAAAAAAAGCAGCCACATTCTGAATTGCTTAGTGTGCTTCCCCTTCTCCTTCAAGCCCATTGGCTCACTTTTCTTGCTTGCTATATGGTTCCCAACTTGCAATGGTTTGATTTAGTATGATTAGACTTAACAGTGAAAGGGGGGGGGAATGCATTCAGAAGAGCCATACTTGAAATTTTGCAGTTGGAATTCCCAGGCCAGTGATAGGAGGTGCACACTTCAGGCTGGCCTTGAACTCACTTTGTAGTCCAGTCTTGCCTTGAACTCTTAGTGATTCTCCTGTCTCAGACACCTGAGTGTTGGGATTACAGGCAGGTACCACCAGCCCTGACCAACAGGTATCTATTTTTGAGCAACAACAAAAACAACGCAATGCAACATTTGGGCAGCTAGTGGCACATTCAGACCTGCAACATTATGGCACTTAGTCTAGCTCTAAAGACCCAGACTAATTCACATGTGCACATTTTCATTGAGAAGTTTGCTCAGAATCCACATAAATAAGAACCTCGCAAAATTCAAGAGCCTCCAATAAATCATCTTGGAACAGAAACCACCCTCTTCTAGTGTTTATTCACTGGGAAGAGAGAAGAAAGGCCCATTGAAGGTTCCTACAGTCAACTCCCATCTGCTGGGAGAAGGGTGCGGCTGCTTCCTGGGTCTGGTTTAGTAACCCGCCTAAGGATTAGCAGCAGGTACAAGCCAAAGTCAAGCCTAGAACAGCTGTTTTCTGGTTCTCTGCACCAGAATGACAAAAGGAAATGAGAACAGGTCCTGGGAAAGCCAGTGTGTGAGAAAAGAGACTGTCCCGGCTGGATGTGGAGTGGGTGTGGCTGCCTCCTGGCCAGACAAGCTGCTGGTGGAGGAGGCAGACACTGGCCCATTTGGGAGGAGGAAAGGGGATGGCCAGAGAGTGAAGTCCAATGTGGCAGAAAAAAAAAAAGGCCTGGATGGTGCAAGGCCCTTTTCCCACACCACCCATGAAGGCAGCGTTCTTCTGCTTGTTCACCTAACAATTAGCTATTGAGCAGCTCCTGAGTGCTGCTCTGGGCAGTAGGAAGAAGGACATGAGCAAAACAGACAAGAAGTCCTCCATTCTAGAACCTTCTCCCTGGGAAAGAAGCCAGGCCATAAATAAGTAGGTCCTCCTAAGGTGATGTTGGAGGGAATGACAATAGTCGATATTATGAAGTCAAGAAAAAGGCCGAGGAGAAAAAGTGGGAGTAAGTGATCCTAACAGTGTGGGCACAGGAAAGTTCTCTGGAGAGAGGACTTTTGCACTGGGACCTGAGTGAAGAGGAGGAGGCAGTCAGGTGAAAGTCTGGGTCAGAACGTTCTAGCAAAGAAGTGGAAAGCAAGGGTAGAAGAGACTCACGGGAACAGAAGATACTGTCTACTTTAGTTTGAATGTTTAATGTAACCCAAAGGACGAGTTGTTTAAAAAAATAAAAACAAAAACTTCTTCCACTATTAGAAAAAGCCATTAAGAAGTAGAGCATGGGGAGAGAGCTCCATGGTCTAAGCACCTACCTGGCTAGCACAAGGTCCCACCATCCCCATCCTCGCATGCCCTGCCGGCCCTGAAGTGCAATTGCTGGGCACCATGCTGTTGGACGTGTACCCAGTCAGATGATGCCTGGCTTCCAGTTGCGCCTCACACTTTCTTTGGTCACATCTCTAACTTATTTTTACAACCTTATAGTAGCTTTAAAATAATTTTGTAAATTAAAATCCTGTAAAATTTTAGTCATGCAAGATGAATGCATTCTAGACGTATGCTGTGGAACATCATGTCTATGGCTAACAACGGAGTACCACATAACTTTCCATTTATCGAGTAAGTAGGTCCAATGGTAAGCAAATCAGGAAGCTCCATTAGCACCCAGCTCAACGACCCCTTCCTCTTCCCTCACCCTTATGCCTGATTTATCACTCTGCTCTGTTGATTTCATCCTCTAGCAGTCTCTCCAATGGATACGCCTGTTTCCAAACTCTGTCACCAAATGTCCTCCAGCCTGGTCCTCTGCAACGCGCTTAGTGCACACCATACCACCATCCACACACACTCCTTCTATCTGTTCTCTACTCAGAAGCCTTCTGTAAAAGTACAGATCACTCTACTTCCACTTAAAGCTCTCCATCAGCTTTCTACTGCTCCCAGAAGGAGGTCATTGTGCCTCTCTGACTCTTCTGCCTCTGTCCCACCTCACCTCAGCCTCCTCCACTCCCCCAGGACCTCCTGTCCATCCTTCACATCTCTGCTCCAAGATCAGATCCTCGGGAGTATACTGTTCTTTCCTCTTTTTTCACATCCTCATAAAATCATGGTCCTTTACCTGTGACCGCTGACCTCCGTTATATGGACACAGTAATTCGCATCACTGCTTAGTGTGCTTCCCCCTCTCCTTCAAGCTTCCCGAAGCCCAGGAGCATGATTTTCTTGCTTGCTGTACATCTGGTTCCCAACTTACAGTGGTTTGATTTAGTATGGTTTGACTTAACAGTGAAATGGAAAAAAATGCATTCAGAAGAGCCATACTTGAAATTTTGTAGTTGGAATTCTCAGGCCAGTGATAGGAGGTACAATTCTCTCTGGAAATGCCAGGCAGTAACAGCGAGCCAAGCTCCCAGGTGGCCCCACGATCACCAGGGGAAACAACAGTACTATGAAGTGTGCTAAGTTTTCAGCAGTTTTTGGAATCAGGTATTCAATAAATACATAAAATATTCAGCTGTTTATTATAAAATAGGTTTCTTTTGTCCAACTATAGGTTAATGTAAGTATTCCGGGCACATTAAAGGCAAGGTACTACTTATGACATTCAATAGACTAAGTGTCTTAAATGCATTTTCTACTTAGGATATTTTCAACTTATGATAGGCTTGCTAGAATGTATCCCCTTTGTAAACTGAGGAGCTTTGCACCAGAAGGCATATCAGCAAGTCAAGAAAACTAAGCTCTAATGACCAGGAGTCCAAAAGGAGAGTGGTCTGAGCCTTTGGCCTCAGAAACTAGGTGAAGGCTCAGGAGCTTTGCTCTGGGCGTGACTGGGAAAGGAAGGGGACCATCCTCAGCCAAGCCCTGTGGTAGCTCAACCCTGGTACTGTGCACACAAACTTTGTACTTGGTTTCAACAGGAGCAACAACAAGCCAGACAGAAAATAGTAGAAAAAAAAAAAGAGGTTCTAACAACAAGTCAGCAGATACCTCAGTGTAGGACTTTATGATTTGTATCTCTGACACCCTTGTTATAGTGCCCAGCCATGAATTCAAGTATGAGTGCCAGGGCTAAGGAGCTAGCCTGGCAGTCTAAGTGCCTGCTTAGGCAAGTTCAGGGGCTGGGAGTCAATGACCAATACCACATGCCACACACTCTGAGCCGGGCACCGAGACTGACAGTGGGCACAGTGACTCACACCTGTAATACCAGCACTGGGGAGGCTGAGACAGGAGGATCGCTATGAGTCCATGCTATGAAGGGAGACCCTGTACCAATTAATTAATTAACCAATTTTTTAAAAAGAGGAATGCCAGCAGAAATAATCAACAAAACCAAATATAGAGGGAAACCTAGAAGTTCAGCTGATGGCAGACACACTAGTTTTCTCTGTCAGGGAAGACTACAAGGTATTGTGTGGGGGCATTTTGCTTTGAAAGAAATTGTTGGGGGTCATTTTCTCAGAAACAGTAGAAAAAGAAGAAAGGAAGATACAAAGGACCTTGTATGGAATTGAAGGGATTCAGGAAAACAGCCTCATCTTTCCAGTGTGCTAGGAGTATTCCAGGAATTATAAAATATTCATTCAATAAACACAAGGTCACCAAGGAGAAGGCAAAGCCTTCCCTAACTAAAAGAGAAGTCAATCTAAGGAGAAAGAAGGAACCAAATAAGTTACTTCAATAAATGTAACAAGGGCTATTATAAAAGTAACTGTGAATTTAAACACAAATCTACTTTTCATTTTAGGGCAAGTATTAGAATAACTATTATCAAAATTCAGAAAACAAGTTCTGGTAGGGATGATAGAGAGCTTCGAACCCTCCCACACCATGGTAGGAAAATGCAGTGTGGTGCAGCCACCATGGAAAACAGCCTTGCCATACAATCTAGCAGTTGCATTTCTGGATCTACACTGAAAAAGTTGAAGGTAGGGGCACAAACTTATATTTACATACCCATGTGTGCATCAGCTTTATTTACAAAAGCTAGTGTGCAAGCAACTCAAGTGTCCATCAATGGATAAGTGGAGAAGCAAGATGTGATGTACACATGCGACAGAATAGTATCCAATTTTTAAAAGGTAGGAAACTGTGCAGGTGGTGGCACATGCCTGTAATCCCAGCACTCCAAGAGGCTGAGGCAGGAGAGTTGCAGGTTCAAGCCCAGCCTGGGCAACTTGCAGAGTCAACAAGATCTGATTGAAAAAAAAAGGGGAGGGGAAATAAATAAAAAATAAATAAATTTTTTTTAAAAAAAGAAAAAAGGGGGGGCAAAACTGAAGGAAATTCTGACACATGCTACATGGATGGACCTTGATGACATTATACTGAGTGAAATAAGCCAATCACTGAGGGGGAGACAGTGCATAATTTCACTTCCACATGATGTCTAGGGTAGTCAAAAAGTAGAATGGTGGCTCCAGGGGCTGGGGAGAGGGAGCACAGGAAATTAGTGTCTAACAGGTACAGAGTTTTTGAAGACCACAGAAAGTTCTGGAGATGGTTAGTGGTGGTGGGTGCCCAAGAATACCCCTGAACCATACACGTGAAAATGATTCAGAGCATACATTTATGTTTATGTATGTTTTACCATGATGAAGATAAACTTTCGTTAAAATTATTTTTCTTAATTGCCAGTAAGAGAGAGCTTGACTACCCAAGGATATTAGGGAAAGAACCAGCACAAAGGCAGGAGCAGAAGAAAGAGGTAGAGTGGTGTTTGCATCTGATGCACAACAGCCAATGAGAGCAGGATCTCACACGCCTGTCACTTGGACACTGGGCGACCCAGGGCAAACCTCTTCATTGCTCTCCACTCTGAACAAGTTGTGGGAGGCTGACAAGATGCTGACTGTGGGTGGATGCTCGTTGTGCATTCAAGTGTGAATGAATTCTTGGAAGTGCTATTCTCTGGGAAATAAGGGACAAAAGCATCAGCCTGCTGGAGATAATGGTGATGAGCAAAAGGCAGGGGTCCTGGGGAGTGCTTTTGTGGTCCACACGAGATCCATGATATTTTGGATCAGCCCAGTGAAGAATAAGAGAAGACTGTGGGAGGGCTGAGAGGTAGCTGAGCAGCAGGGAGGTGACCGGAGCACGGTCTCCAGGGGCCCAGGCAGCACACTTCAGAGAATGCTCTCAAACCCTCCTAGTAGCCTAACAGAGGGAGAATTAAGAGCCTTGAGGATTGTTGGGTGTGTAAGAATGAATGTATTATTTCTGACAATACTGACCCTAGGGCCAAGCCTGAGAAAAAGACAAAATAAATGAAGATTGATTGGAGCCATTGATCAGAGTGAATATGTTTCCAAATGCTGCTGCTACAACCCCGGGGATGGGTGGAGGAGAAAGATTTCAGCTGGCATACCAGTTCACAACAAATGGCCTAGCCATTTCAACTTTAATTCTGTCTGTGTTATGAGCTCCAAGGCCACACCTCTGATTAGTGTTACTGAGACAGGGACGAGGGCCTGGATGTGCCCTGAAAGGTACTTTTGTTCCATGGCTACCCTACACGCCTTGTGGCCAAGCCACAGCAGCACCACATGCCCCATGGCCACTCCAGGAAATGCTTGCTTCATCTGCTGCAGGCTTCAGTTACAGGCCTGTCACGGATGACGCTGTCCTGCAGCTCCAATGGCTGACTCTGCCCTCTGAAGCCCTCCTCAGTCAGATCCAGGAGGGACCCGCCCCCATCCCCCCACAAGCGCTTTATAGCAGCAACCTCCTGCAAGTCAATCTGGGTTGATTGGTACACTGTTCCCCCTTAGGCCCCTCAGCCTAAGTTCTCATAAAGCGTCTCCTGCGTAGTATACGCCTATGTATTAGTGATCTCTGCCTCAAGTTGTGCCAGCTGCACTAATAACACCACGGGCCGCTGGTGTCAGCAGAAGTGGCTGGCACTGAGCTGGTTATAGTGAAGACAGCTGGCAGCCAGAGAGCAACAAGTAATTGCTAGGAACCACCATATGTATCAGATGGCCAAAAGAGAAACTGAGACCTGTCAGGAGCCACTTGCTTCCAGGGCCAGAGAGGGCCACTAACCCTTCAAAGGCTGGGAGCTGATAGCCACTGGTATTCAAAGTCCAGGGCTGCTAACTTAAAAAGAGCTAGTGAGTGGGTAATGCTGGTAATCCCAGCCTTCTGGAGCCTCGAGTCATGAGGATGGAGTGTTCCAGTCCAACGTGGGGAACTTAGTGACTGACAGAGACTCTGTCTCAAAAAAAAATTGTTTTTTAAAAAGGATGTGAGTTAGGGATGTAGCTCAGTGATCCTGAGGATGTAGCCCAGGATCAATCTCAGTCTCCAATACTCCAGTTTCTCTCTCTCTCTCTCTCTCTCTCTCTCTCTCTCTCTCTCTCTCTCTCACACACACACAC
>NDGM011249919.1:3476-45767 GCA_002564305.1 Octomys mimax
GCTTTGCTGAGCTTGTTCTAAGTAGGTGCTTTAGACCACTGAGCCATCTCACCAGCCCTGAATTATGTTTCTGAGACACATTACAGACTGATCAGCTCATGAATCTCATTGGAGATAGCTCAGCTATGTGGCTTTTTTCTTTCTTCATGTTCAACTTCTGAGGCCCAATCATTATAGTTTGAAGATGCCATGAGCTTTCAGTAGATCAAAGATAGCTGTCATTCTTTGGTTCTTCTTCAAACTCTTTGCTAACTAACATTATTTTTAAGAGGTATAGTTGCTTTTGTTACTTTTGACCAGGTATTTAATTTCCAATCTTCCTTTGCAAAATTAGGGCTGTACAAGGGACCCAATTCTGAACAAAGAGAAATAAGACATATATTAAGAGGATTCTATGCGGTACTTTGATTTCTAGCAAAAGGCAGATATGAGGAGAAAATTCCTACATGCTGTCTCTTTCTGCTCCTTCTCTTGGTGTCTGTGGCATTGTAGGAGCTACCATTCTTAAGCTTGAAAAAGTCTATAAGAAGGTAAAATTCATTTACTCTAATTGTTTATTGAGTTATTGTTCTATATCTGGAACCATCCAGATGCCCTGGTAACTACATGATCATCATCTTTAGGTCTAAACAGCTGCTCATTGGATTCCTGTTACCTGCAGCTGGAAACATCACAATACATTTTAGAACTTTAAAAAAAAAATATTACCAGTACCCTGTTATTTATTTCTCCAATTTCCTTTCCTCAGATGGGAAACATCTCAAAGAAACAAGGATATTTATTTGAAGGTTTTAAAAAATGAAAAGTTTTGTTTCTTTATTTTATAGACTGGTAAAATAAAGGAGCTTTTTCTCTTATGTCTTGAAATAAGTTCTTGTTCCACCCTCCAAAAAGAAATGTTGAAAAGAAAAACAATATTCTGACACGTAATACAGATAGAGCCGGTATTAACTAGAGCTGCTAACTAAGCCTGGTATTCTCTTAAATTTAAAACCATTTTTTATGCATTCTGAGAAGGACTTCAGAAGCAGAGAACAGGCATACTCAGGAACAGTGTGGCATACATCCATTCCATTGACTTAGGCTCACTCTTTATTGTCCTGGCTCTGCTGGCGTCCTGAGGACCTGGGCTTGCTGAGGTCCCCGGAGCTGGACTGCAGCTTCTCCAGCCCCAGGGGCTAATTACATGGTAGTGTACACCTCATGGCTCAGGGCATGCAAAGTGAGACATGCTGAAAAGGAATTTCCAGCTATTTAGGGTCTTCCAATTTATGAATATTTTGTGCACAGGGGCTAATGCGTGCCTTTTGACTTTTTAATAAATTTAGTTGGTTTTCATATTGCCAACTTTCAACTGCAACGGTGAAGCCTTTCCCCATTCAGTGTATGCACAATGGAGCCACAGCTCTCTGCTCTGTAGCTAAAAAAGTAAAAGAATGAAGACAGCAGAATGTATGAATTTCATCCTCCCATCCCCATGCAGATGCTAATATGTTTTGAGCACAATAAGATCATTTTGAAATAAACTTCTTAACCACATGAAAGAAAATATTTTAGTAGATAAATTGAGCAGTGAAAACAGTACCCAAGGGCCAGTGAGATAGCTCAATGCACTAAGTGCCTGCTTAGGCAAGCACAGGGACCAGGGTTGGATCCCCTGTACCACATGCCATGCCAATCCTACCCCAGGGGCACTGAGCTGGCCACCAAGTCTGGGCATGGTGGCACATGCCTATAATCCAAACACTAGGGAGGCTTAAAACAGAAGGATCTCTAGGAGTCCCAGGTGTGTAGTGAGACCCTGTAACAAATATCTAAAAAAAAAATTCCCAAAAATAGGATCATGGGTGTAGCTGAAAGATACAGCACACGTTTAGTATGCAAGAGGAACTGTGTTCGGTTTCCATCAACACACATAGATGCATAGGGAAATAAATGCAGAGTTTTCCTACACAAATATTTTCCTTCGCTAATATTTTATAAGAAAAAATATTTTAATATAAAAATTTCCAAATAAATCAACAAAAGATTCTTAAACATAAGAACAGATGTGTAATAGATTAATAAAATCTTGAATCACAAATGCATCTAGAAATTACACATCTTTGATTCTTTGAAATTAGTTTTCAAGTGTACTGGCATTTAAAAATTTCTACTCATTATCTTTACCAGGAAATGTGTCATAAATTTATATTAAATAACATATGAGATTTCCCCTTTTTTCTTCAGATCATAGAATATGGGTAAGAAATAGTGAAAATCATTATCTGATTCACTACACAAAACAAACATCCAGTGCTGGGTCAAAGTAGGCCAAGTATTCATCTTTGTCTACTTGATCTCTTGCCGAGTAGGTTGTGCTTTCTTACTATAACTCACTGACAAAGTAAAGCTCACATTTGTTTTCCTCCCCCTCTGTGTCTGAAAATTCTGAGTATTTACTTCTCAAAAGAGGATGTTTTCCAACAGTTTGGCTCAGGCTGCTCCCTGTAGTTGCAGAGATGTATGCATGTTTGTGATGATGGTGGGGTAAATATAGAAAAGAAATAGAAAAGACACAGGTTTCATAAAAGGCTGAATACACATGGCAGTACAGTGAAGGTAGCAATGTGAATTGCTAAATTCCTGGGGTGACCATGATTAAATGACAAACTGTCGCATGACCACTTTGAGCTTCTTTATGCAAATATTATTTATTCTCCCATGGTATTTGTTTATTTATCCATTTTATTTGCTTAAATTTATTCCCAACTCTATTTATTTATAAATAAACTGTGGGTTTCACTCCACAGTTCTGACTCCTGGTGATCCTTCTGTCTCAGCCTCCCCAGTGCTGAGATCACAGCATGCACCATCATGCCCTGTTCCAGGGCTGGCATGTGGTACCAGGGATCAAACTCAGGTCCTTCCACTTGCCAGGCAAGTGCTTAGACTGCTGAGCTATTTCCCCAGCCCCTCTTCCCAACTCTTACATATTCTCCTGCCATTTAATTCACTACTCACCCCCAGAACACACACACACACACACACACACACACACACACATCCCACAGCAATGTATGATTTAAGTCACAGGCCAAATTATTGAGATGAGTAAAAAAGTAATGCTCTTTTTCATGTTCCACAGAATAAAACACATTATTTTGATCTTTTCATTAGTAATTATCTTCGTAAGTCACAGAAAAAGGATCTGTTGTGGCTATATGGTCCCACAGAAGGTTGAGGTTAACAAATCTGTATTTATGTTAACAAATAGAGTTTGTCAAGACATTATTGAAAGGGATAGCACCCTGATACCCTATGAAGAGAAAAATAAAAACAACTATTCATTTTGATTCCATTATTGACAAAACTGGTGGTGAGATTCATCACTTTATGTCACTGAAAGCTTCTTCAATGTCATATAAGATACCTGGGCTGCAAAAGATCTGATGACTTTTCTAGACTTATATTCTAGGAAGAAGTCATCTTTCTGGCATTGAAAATCCTCAAGCAAAGAAATGATACACCTTCCACATTAAGACACTCTTCACCTTTTGGGGGGTGAGGAGACCAATAGCCAGGTTGATGTCCAAATAGTTAGGGTGAGAAATAAAAGAGAGGTGCATCCCAGGACATATGATAAGGTGTGTCCCGTGTGTGCTTCTTCTCAACTGCTCTGGACTCTTGTTCTTGGTGGATGGAGAGGGGTGCTATGCTTTTCCTGAACACGGGCTCTGGAGTTTTATCTTTGGCAATGGAATTTAGGGTTCCTCACTTACATATAATTAGACATTTGCATTTATTTGACCTCTAGGGCTTTGGTTTCCTCACCAGTAAAATTGGATTAATACTATTTTTGTTTCAGTAGAGAGTTGTGGGCTTCACTTGAGCAAAAAATCCATAAAGATAACATATTCTTCATGCTTTTACATGAATATTTTATTCCTAATATACATCCTTCACTATAACTGTGTTGATGTCATAAATCTTCCTTTGACTCTTTGCCCTGACTTTAGTTGAGTTTCCCTGAGTTGTCAATACAGGTCTGACAGATTGTTAACCAGTAACATATTCACTTATTCTACGAATATTCATTCAGCACCTTGCGATGGCTCTCATAGATTATTTCAGTTGTGAGTCTGAGAAGTGCTTATAAATCTGGCTTACATTTTGCCTGATTTAGAATCTCTTCACCTGACTTTTTACTTGTGGGCAGCAGAGTGCGTACTATCAGCACCACGGAGAGCTCCCCATTTGTGCCCTTGTCCTGTGCGCAGGGTTACATGCACATCATTAGACAGGCTTTCTATTTCCCACAGGTACTTTTTTCATGTTTATTGAAAAATGGTGTCTTTCAAGGAGGTAAATCATACTGAATTCCCAAGGAAAGAAAGCCTTTAATTTGTACAAAGTGTCTGTTCTTTTGTTTGCTAATGAAAGAAGCCTGCCTCTCTACATTAAATACTTGCAGTTTTCTTTTTCTTCCCAAATTTGGATTCTGCATCTCTTCTACTCTTAAATCCCCATCCTTCAAAGCATCAATTTTCTTTCATTTACTATTTATTCTATTTTCATTGTTGTGTAAATAATGTCTCAAAACTTCCATTGAGATTTTTGTGTAGTACTTGTTTAATTACACTAATAAATCCTCTTTTTGTTTGCCATAGCCCCAAAATAACTACAGAAGGATTACTTGTAAACGAATAAATCACTTCGTTTTCTTAATTTCATAGGGATAGATATGAGAGCATCTAGGGCCAGCTGAAAGTAAGTGGGGCTGGAAAAAGAGTTTCTCCTCCAATGCTTCAATAGGTTATTGTCTCATAGGTCTGGTGGGGTACTTCCCTCCTCAGCAGGAAGGGCAAAATTCAGACAGCTCCTACAGAGATAAACTAAATAGCCTTTCTCTCCCTTCTATGATGTAAGTAAAAACACATGTAATCAAAACACACTGAAATTTTTCATTGGGGAACTTTAGCCCTTTAATTGGCACTCTAATCTTCAAACCTGGCTTTATAGAATAATAAACAGAAAGACTTTTAAAAATTACTGATCACTGGGTATCACCTCAGAAATTAGAACCTCAATATTGGCAGGAATGGAGCTTTTATCAATATAAATTAAAAAGAATCAGGTGAATCTGTTTTGCAGCCAAGTTCTGATCAATTCCCCATGATTTCCCATGGGCTTGTTTAGTGGCAGCACAGAGGAATTCAGAAGCACTTCTGGACCAAGCACAGATTTCTCAGTGTCTTGCATGTCATACAAAATGGTTCTCAGGTTCATGAATATGCTTCAAACAGTATTTCACTTGTGTAGAAACAAACATGCTCAGATATCCACATAGGTGGCCGCAGGCACAACCTCAGACTCGCAGTCATTTTCTAGGATAGCCACTGGAAGAAGCACACAGAATAGAAACACAGGTCCATAATGTTGATATAGAGGGACACATGCACACAGACAGATGTAGAGAAGTAGCTTTACATGGATAGAAAAACATCAAGATAGCTACACAAATAAAGAGAAATACAGCACAGACAAAGATGAACATAAAACAAAGATTCACGTATGAGGGCTCATTGAGAAGATATAGTTCTAAGCACACATATTCACTCACAACAAATATATTCAATAGTTTACAGATAGAGAAACCATCACAGAAAGGCATCCAACCATATGTGGACTTGACTAGAGACACATATTCAAAAATGCACTTTAGAAGCTTTCAGTGCTTTCTTCCATGCAGCATCTTGGAGTGTTTTTGAGGACTAACTGCTGTTTCTTCATGGCTAAGTTTTAGCCCATCTCAGTATTAGCCCTCTTTTTTTCTCAGGTATCAAATTGTAGAAAGAAGATGGTGATTATGGGCACAAAGCAGGAAACCGCTCAAAACTTCAATGATAAACAATGTTACTCTAAGACCAAGGGTAGTGTGTTTATGAACATCTGAGTAGCACACGCACACAAAAATTCCTAAACTTATAATAACCATTACTTGTGTGATATGACACATTTATTAATAATTCTCTTACTTTCAACATTATCTTACACCTGCATTCATAAAGAGGATTAGAGACTGGATCATAATCTCATTTGATAATCTCAGGTACACAATTAGATGGAAATGTTTATTGTCTCTGTATTACAAGGTTAGAATTTACATGATTATTTTAATTTTACAAGTGAGAGAAATCAGGGCTGGTGAGATAGCTCAGCTGACCAAGGGCCTGCTTAGGCAAGCGCAAGGAGCAGGGTTTGATCCCCTGTACTGCATGCCCACCAGCCCCACCCCTGAGCATGCTGGGCAGGCCACTGAGACCTGGCGTGGTGGCACATGCCTGTAACCCCAGAACTGGGGAGGCTGAAAACAGGAGGATCACTACAAGTCCCAGCTGTGTAGTGAGACCCTGCATCAAATGCATAAATTGAAAACAAACAAACAAACAAAAAAACACATTAGTTAAACTAGAGGTTCACACAGAGCAAGTGCCTCATTCAAGGATATTACAAGTTCAAGGCTAATTTCATCATGACAGTGAGTTGCATAAGAACTTGTTCAGGCATTTAAAGAGGGTAGAGCTAGTTAGATGTTATGTACCCAGCTCTGGAAATGAAAGAGATCTCATGTGTTGTGTCAACTTCAAAATCCAGTGTGTCCTAGAGAAGGCAATAGGGTGCTTTCCTGAGTAAGCACAACTGCTCTATCAAGCAGATAGTCCACTCCCATTATAATAGATTTTAAAATCTATTGCATTCTGGCCTGTTCATTGCAGAGAAGATCTGAACATAAGGAGAGCTTTTATTTCTATTTGTCATTTTCTGTGACTATTTGAATGGGAAAAAAAACTTGTGTGAAAATGCATTTGGTAACAGTGCTATATGGGATTGTCTTTTATAATTCTCCTGCACATCAAGTTGCATATAATCCTGCCTTTTACTGATAAATCATTACATGAATTTTCCCAAGACTAAACCTGTGATAGATACTAATGAGAATTCTGTACTCAAATGGTATATATTTTTATCTAGG
Organism: Octomys mimax; assembly: GCA_002564305.1. Taxonomy (NCBI): domain Eukaryota; kingdom Metazoa; phylum Chordata; class Mammalia; order Rodentia; family Octodontidae; genus Octomys; species Octomys mimax. Next base: position 10,492 of record NDGM011249919.1, read on the forward strand.
AGACAAATGAGGATTAGCAATTCTAGGATGGTTAGACTAAGATAAATCAAGAGAAACAGACTGAATGCTATAGAGATGAAACCAGAGTGTAGGTACAGTCCATTTGGCTCATGGATTGTTTTTAAAATGAGCATAATATCTTTAGAATAAGGAAATACCAGAATTTTTAAATAGAGGCACAGAGTCCTGGTAATATTTACATTTATAAAATTGTAGGTGACTAGCAGGTTTGGATCATCATCGCCACATCCCAGCATCTTTAGTGACTGCCACACTCTATACTTCCTGTTTTCTTAATTCACTTTTGTTATGACTGTATCTAGATGTCCCCACCAGAGGCTCAGGCTGTCACCAGTGGGGCTTTTTCAGAGGTGGCTGGTCATCCGTTGTTGCTTTCCTACCTTCCACCTGAACGGTTTCTCCTCTGTTATACTTCTTTAACATGTTGCAGTCTTGGAACCAGCCAAGTATGGACTGAAACCTCTTCAAACCCTGAGCTAAATAAATTTTTCCTCTTTTAGCTGTGGGTGTTGAGTGTTTTATATCAGCAACAAGAAAAACAAATAAGTCAACTACTATTTCACTTATTTATCCCATCTTTCTAGCAATACGTGTCTACTGGTTTATGCACTCTGATTAACCAACATGTAAGTCTTAGTGCCATGACTGATGAGAGTCAATGAGGTCCTGGGAGTCAGGGCAGATATGGTGGTGACAGCAAGCACTGAGCTCCCCTGGAAGAAATTGAGATTTAGGCAAGGGGAGAGGTCAGTGCAAGTTACCTGAGAAGGGTGTTCCTAAGAAGAGGGGAAAAACACATTCAAATTAAATTTCAGGGAAATTCCATTTCTCTAAATGAAAGTCAATTAAAACTTTAAATTTTTAAAGTTTAAAACTTTAAAAGATGCCAACTTTATGAAGAAGGAAACTTTATAATATCAGGAATTGTAGATGTATTTCTGCACTATGCAGAAGATAATATAAAGGAAGTTTGGAAGTGAACGGGATATCCATCAGCTGATCAGTGTGCAAAGCAAATGTGATATTTACACCAAATGGAGTATTACTCTACCATAAAGTAAGATACACTTGAGTCACTGCAGGAAAATGAATGCGCTTTGAGATTATACCCATAAATGGAATAAATCAGGCATGCATCCTTAAATATTGCATAGTTTCCCTTATATGAGAAAATCAAATATAAGTAAACAACAAAATAAAAGACAGATAATAGGAAGCAAGGAGACAGATGTTTCTCAAGTGAGAGGAGGGTCAGGAGGTAGAAGGGCTGGGGCGATGGCTCAGCAGCGTAAGCACCTGCTGGCAAGCCCAAGGACACAAGGCTGTGAGTTCGATCCCAGGAACCAAAAACCAAACAAAATAAAAAGAGGCAAAAGAAAAGGGATGAAAAGGGACTGCAGGTGTGTTGTCTGCTCCACACAAGGAAAGTAAGCCTGACACATTGGAAACGTGTACTCAAAATAAGCCAAGCAACACAGAAAAGCTTTCTCCTTCTCAATAATGGAAATCTCTTGATCCAAATATAAATTAAGCAGATGGATAATTATTTCCAATGAATAAACTGGCAAATTTACATAAAGAACTTACAAAAAATTTCTATAAGTCATTGCAGTAAAGAAAGTTAACAAAAATGCAGAACGTATGAAAATGTAACTTAGGAAAAATAAATGGTCAGTGGAAGTGTGAAAATATTTGTGTCCCTTAAACTATTGGAATTATCTAATGAACCAACACAAAAGGCCATTACTGTGTATGGCAAATCTGAGCAAGTGCCAAGGTTGTGGAAAGTGGGAACAGATATGCTGCTGGTGGGGAGACTGGAAAGTCCTTCTAATTGCAAGTTGGCTACACTTAATCAGGGAGAATTTTCTTCTATTTTTTGAGCAACGTACTCCTCTGAGCATAAATACATGTATGTATATTATGTGTTCTATATGGTCTTTGTGATTATATACAGGATGTATACATATATATATATATATATATATATATATATAAAATATATCTTCATGACTTCCATATATTAATGCATATTTTGCCCTAGCATGCACACACGTATAGACAGAAGTTAGTGAGCATTCCCAGAAAATGGCAGAATACATGTCTAAGACATATATGACCATGCATTTGTTTACCTGTACATTTATATCTAGCCTAGAAGAATTATTTCACATTTATACAAGATATCATTTGTGTGAATGACTAATGTAATGTTGTATGTTAAACACAAAATAATAACTTGCTTGAAAGATTTCTGAAGATAATAGATAATCACTAGTATGTGCATTCAAGGAGAAAACCACACAAGAAGGAAAATTAAAAATTTATATGATTCTCATTTATTCAAGTGAACGTCTAAGTGGAAAAAAGAAATAACAAATATGTACCTCTAAGTATGACATGTGACAATATGTAAAACAAGAAAGCTATAAAAGGGTAAATAAACTCAATCTGTGTGGAGGAGTCATTGTGGAAAAGAAAGAATCAGTAATCTCACAGGGATGATGGGGAAGCTGGGGCTCAGAGGGTGCCTGGAGCAGGTGGTCCCGGAGCAGGTGGTCCCAAGGAATTGCGCTGTCACTGAATGCTCAGAATCATTCTGCTTTCCTTATCTGATCAGGTGGCCTTTGCTGCTGTCCTCTGGTTGCTACCTGGGGGCACAGAGGGGAAGCTGCTATATTTTCAAGTGAAAGAAGCCATTTACTTGTGTTTGCAGAACAATTTCTAAAGAAAGAGGAAGGTTTTGTAGAGCAGCCTGCTTTGAGAGATAAAGTAAAAAAAGAGTCACCAACCATTTGTCATTCATTTTGTGAATGTCATGGGGGACAGGTTCAAAGCCTCACAGCCCATTCACTTAGCAGATGAGTATCACCTCTTATTTGGGTGTTTGTTGTCGCCTTCGGAGCTGCTCACCCAGCCCACTGTGCCTGTCTGTAGTCTCTGACTCCACATAAGAGAGGAATGTGCGCACACTGCACTCCTGACCACTTTGATTCACTTTTGGTTTGTCTCTCGCTTGGGGTCCTTGAATATCTGGCTCCAGCTCCTCTTGCTGGTCTGTGCATCTTCTCACTGCACAAAAGCTTGCTGACAATCTGTGTGGTACGGCCTCGTGCTAAGCCCTGGGCATGGTGGAGGGCTGGGGCAGCAAGGGTGCTGCTCTCCTCTCATTACTGTCCTTGAGGGCAGTGACACGTGCAGTGAAATAAGAGCTTGCCAGTGAGTAACAAGGAACTTGGACCATGTGATAGGAATGACTTCTGTGAGGAGGTGACATCTGAGGCAAGCTCAGAGATGAGAAGGGGTGATCAGAGCATGAGACCACTCCCTTGCCTTTGTCCTTTCTTCCTGGACCGAAGGCTCTCTCTCTGCACTTAGTTCAGCTATTCCCCTAAATCCCTTCCTTCTACTTTCCACCTATGGGTGCTCACTGTTGCTTGAGCTGTTTCATCCTCCATGAAGCCTTTCCCATTCCTTTCAGCCAAGCCATCTGTCTTGCTTCCTATAATAGCTTCAGCCTTCATACTAAAGTCATCTCAAGTTTAGTCCTGGCTCTCTAGTTCACATGTGACAGAAGCTCAGTTTGGAAAAAGACAAGCGAACCACGGGGACATTTATTGGCTTGGTAGGCAGGGGTGGGATGCAATGACAACCTTCCAATCTGTCCCAATGGGAGGTACATCTGAAGTTACTAACTGTTTATTGCTAATGTCAAGAAGCATTGCTCCCAAATGCTGCTCTCCCCTAGCAGTGCCTGAATGCACCCCACAGGCCTCCCAGACTTACAGAACCAAACCAGCCTCCTGGTGCTTCACTTAGGGGGCCTCTGACCACACGGGCAGGCTCCTCGACACCGGCAGGACTTGCCTGGTTTCCCATGTGCAGGTCCATGTGATTCCCCCTCCAAATTCCATGATGCCACTTTTGAGGGAAGCAAGGGACCACTTTTGAGGACCTGGCTTCCACTGGTGCTCCTCTCCATTTTATATTTCAAAGTAATGGCAATTCCAAGTGTTTCTCTTTATCCCTTTAAAGAGGTATTTCTTCTCTACTTGCGATATGCACGGGGATCCATTTCCTTCTGGTGTGTTCAGCTTCCTCCTTGTGGATTTATGATTATCCGATATAGCAAGTTCTATATCGGATTCTGTCTGCTGAAAGACAGTCTAGATGTTTCCACCCAACAGCACTTCTGTTAGCTAAAGGAACATTCCTATAGATCCTCAAAAGAAGAGGGTCCCATATGGAAATGGACTCCTTCAGATGCAAATGAAGTCCTAATACTGACCACTTTCTATATTACACATAAATGATTGAAAGAGAACTGAATTAATTCATCCTAATAATGTATTTCTCTACCTCTGAAAGCACTGGAGAAAGAGCACATTTTAGTCTAAATGGACTATGCTTCAAACTAAGAACTGTCTTTTTATCCCTTCTATTTAATTTTCCTACCATCCCGATCTATGGAAATATTTTTTCTTCTTTACTTATGTAACTAAAGGATAAATACCATACATTCTTTTGTGATATTCCATTTATCACTGTGCTTTTTTCCTTTTTGATCCTAATGTTGATGCAAAAAAATCTTTCTAACATAATAATTTTTCTGATATAAATTAATAGATTTACTATTTGTTGGTAGGAATCCTCAGTGTATTGTCACAAAAAAGAGAACCTTTGTTAAAAGAAAAAAAAAATAACTGTCTTTCTTATGGGAGGGGAGAGTACCCTGCATCCTCTCTTGTTAAAATAATACAAATATTTACCTTTCATTTTCACTCCATTCCTAAACCAAAACATCACAGCTGCTTCAGCACTGTCCAATTGATGATACTTTCTTTGCACCTGTTAAAGCAGATAGGGAGTGTTTGTCTACAGCTGGGATCAGGATGAAAGAAGTGAGGGCAGTTCATTGGTATTTGCAACAGTTCCCCCTTCTTGCTGACATTTTTGGAGGAGTAATGGTTAATTACCATGCCATCTCTTATGTCTTTCTATCAGGCACAAAATCTGGGTAGAGATGGTTAGAAAATGTGAAAGAAGTGACAGGCTTAAGTGACAACTGTGAATGACAAATAAATGAAAAAAGATAAAAGCTCAGAGATAAAAGCTCATTTGGGCTCATTTGTGTTTGTATCTAAGGAGATTTTGGAACAGAGGAAGGGAGAGGCAGGTTCTGAAGGAGGTTGCCATGCAGGAGTGAGGCTGAATGCGAGAGAAGTTGAAAAGGTTTGCTAGGAACTGTGAATAGGATTTCCATCTGGTAGACACAAACAGGCACTGAAGAAAATAAATATTTTATTTCAATTACCTTTGTTTGTCAATATGAGATTTTTTAAAAAAATACATATCCAGGCCAGGCTTACTTCAATGGTTATTTGCTTCAATATCTTTTATGCTGTTATTTGATATATTTTTAACTGCCCTCATTCCCAATACAACAGATATTTCTAAGACACAGAGGCTAAGTATTTCCCACAGTGACAGTGTCAATGACAATTTTATTACTATCTCTATATGTTTATGCAGGTAATGCTAGGTCAGCCCCATGCCAGGAATTTCCATGCCTCTCCTTGTTTCATCCTCACACACAACAGCAATGAAAGACTCCATTTATATTTCTGCTCTTTAAGAGAAAAGAGAGGTTCACAGTTGTTCAATCATTAAACCCAAAGTCCTGTATCCTAAAATACATTTTATGTTCTAGTACTCTGGTCTTCTCATTCGTTAGCAAACCTCAGACTTCAGTGCTCTGTAGAAGACCAGACACCAACCTGCTCTTCTGCCCAACTCCAGTAGGAGGCATCAGAGCTTGCAGGACAGGCTTGGTTTTACCCAGTGACCCCAGGTCCTAGTCCAGGCTCTTTGTGCCCTTTGACTCTAGCTCTAGAATCCTCTCCATTTTCCTTGCATTTTACAGGTTCCCTTCTAACATCACCTTACCCCATTTTTCCCAAAGTGCAACAGATGGCCCTGACAAAGTTCAAACATCTTTATTACTCATTTTCAGGAAAGGAAAGTGACAGTTTCAGGATAAATGAATACTATGGTGATTGGATACTCTTATGTATTTTTATTTTACTGTTTACTGTCCAAGACAGAAGCAATTTATCTTATCACTGGTCTATTTCTAATGATCATGAATTCAGTTTTCTTTGGGGAACAGTATACATGGAAGCAAATCCAGGGCTTTGTGTACACTACCTGAGTGTGCTGTCACAGAGCTATGAATCCTAGGAATTTTCCTTTTCATAATGAAGGGCATTTCATTGCTGTGGCTCCATAAATTCAGAGCAAAATAAGAGACATATAGTAGGCTACCTTTATGGCTACAGAATGACATACTTTGCTGGCTGAGAGGTTCACAGTGGTGCCGGGGAAAAAATTCTTGAAATGCTAGCACTGGTTGTACATTTGCTCACACAGACATAACTACACACACACACACACACACACACGCGAGAGTGCACTCACACTAACAGAGAGAAAAGGGAAAGAGGTAATTGGAGAGGTGAACTGAGAGAGAGAGAGAGAGAGAGGAGAGGAGAGGAGAGGAAAGGAGAGGAGGGAGAGGGAGAAGGGGGAGTGGAAGGAGAAGGAGAGGGAGAGGGAGAGAGACAGGAGGGGAGAGAGGGAGAGAGAGGTACAGGTGTCATTGGCTATAGAGATGTAGAGTAGCCTAAGGACTGAGGTGAGATTACAGTTAGACTAACAGTATAATTCCCCTAAATTCCTTAAAATTCACCATCTGACTATTCCTCAACAATTCCCACTGTTTCAAAAAACAATTCTGAGTAGGCATCAGGAGCTCACTAAATTTATATTAAAATGAACATAGTCTGTAATGGGTCAGGCTTCAAGGTTTCCCAGGTACCCTATTCCAAACACTCTCCCTCTTGGTTTCCCAGCACCCTGCCCCAAACTCCCCATCCTGTACCCTGCTCTCAGCTCACTTCCTCTTGGCCCCACTTGGAGAGCCAAATCACAAAGAAGAAAAATGACTTCTACCTGTGATCTGGCTATTCCAGCTCATGATCACTCTCCCCTCCAAAACCCTATAGAATCCCCTGTACCCTTTTTGAGGGGCTCTGTTGGGCCACTGGACAGCCAGCCCGCTTGCTCCTACCTCCAATAAATCTTATCACATCAGGATGCCTGGTTTGGTGGATTGTGTGGGTTCATATCTAACAGTTTGGATCCAAAAATTAAGATAAAAGAAAGTCTGAAGAGAATTCACACTCTTACTCTGAGGTGTCTATGATTCTCCCACAGACATCACCAAGAGGCAGCAGCTTTGTCTAGGGTCCTATCTATGGGAAGAGAGCAAGTCAGAAGATATTATAATAAATTCTATCTCTTAAATTATGCCCCATAAAAGAGGAGAACAAGAAACTACTTGCAATATGTGGCATGTGCCTGCACTGTGTGGGAATAGATATTATCTCATTCAATGCTTATTCTTCTATAAAAATCTCTCCTATATTGGCACTTAAATTGGCAACCATGTGTTTTCCCCATAACATGTATGCAATGAAGCATAGAAAGTCCACAAACATTAGAACAATGACATCAGAACAATGCATTAGAACAATGACATTAGAACAATGCATTAGAACAATGACAAGCTTACAGATCTTCCTGATTTAAACATTGGGTTTCCTCTGAGGCTTCAGGGGAACAAAAACCCAGGTCCTTCTTGTAAAAGTCTTCTTCTTATCTGAGAACACCTGGGAGGATTTCCTTTGTGCTTTTAAAGTTTGGGGGAGTTTATGTCATAGTGTTTAGACAAAGTTAGAAATGTTATTGGTGGAATTCATTGTTCCACTCCAGAATCAATTTCAAAACTGGCTTCTCCTCTCTGCGAATCCTTTGATTAAGAGTCAAAGAGCAAGTAATATTTATTTTGTACGCTAAAATGCCTGGCTGCTGTATGTCTCTCTAAAGCTTGCTTTTTTAATTCAAAGTTCCCTAGTAATACTCTTCCTGTTGGCTAGTCTAAATAAGTCAGTGATCACTTTCAACATTTTGCTTTGAAATCCTAACTAGATCCACTGGATTACAATTTGCATCTTATATTTTTACATGAAACAGTACTCTTACATCTAGCTTCCTGCCCCTGCATCCTCACTTTAATCTACCTCTCATGGTCAGGACTACACTGTTTTCACTTGTCATGATGGTATAATTTGGCTTATATGTTAACTGGCTTGAGTGGGAGATTTTTTTCTTCTTTGCATCAACCTCAGCAACAGCTGCTATTTGCTTTCCATTTGCAACATTTTCTGGCTTTCCTGATCTTGCTCTAAGCACTCCAGCCTAACACATCTTCCTGTGGATGGAACCAGCCTGTATCTTTTCCTGTGCAGGATTCTAGATATCTAGACACAGCCCTCTTTTCATTTTAAACGGCGCAGTCTTGCAAGGTCAAAATGTAGGTGAAAGGCTAATCAGCACTGAACCTAGAAGTGAGAAGTCAGCAAGTTGTTTTTCTTAAAGATGAATATTCAGCTATTGGGCCTCTGTTAACAATTTTATTGTAAGGTGCTAATAAGTTTGGCAAGGGGGCAATTTTCCATTACTTTAATTGAATAAAGATGGAGATTAGAATGTCTTATCTATTGAGACTGGCCCAGTTTGTCACTTCAAGCCCTTTCATTACTTTAAGAAACTGAGAGGCCTAGGGACTCAGAAACTTGCCAAGAAGACAAGCCAGGCAAAGGTAACCAAAGTATTTGCAGAGTCTCTGAAGCAATTTCTCTTCTTCATTACTGTTTGAGCCCTTCTTTTTCCTCTCTCTCTTTTTTTTCCTTTCTGTCCAGGAAAGTTCTTACTTATCCAGCGTCACATCAGATTTTTCCTTGCCCTGTTTATGGCCCCTGGCATTCCTGAAAAAAAATGCAGCAGGGAATAAGCTAAGTGGATTTCCTAAAGAGCTTGGGTTTCTGAGTCACTGCTGACTCGTGAAAACATCAGGCAGGTCCAGTGGTAACTTATTCTTTGTTATGCATTGTGCTTGTCTTGATGTGACACGGAGCCTTCTCTCATGTTTTTGTCCATACAATGTTAAGGAGGAAGCTGTTATGTATTGCCAACTCCATTTTATAAAGGAAGAAACTGAGGCCTGGAGGAATTCAAGGACTTGCCTTTTTTGCCTCCCATTCCCAGAAATCATTTTGCACTTTCTTGCCCAAAGCTTTTGATGCAGAACAGCCTGACTATAGCTCTAAGGAACAACTTCCCACTGCTGTTTGGATGAAGTACAGATTCTGGAGTGTTGCCTGTGACATTTTTCTTATTCTAATTTTTTGTTCCTTCATAACTATAATCTTCCTACCAATATTATGGCAGTTAACCAATATTATCTGTTAGCAGTAACTATGGACCACCCACTATGATATAGAAACTTAATACTTCATAAAAATGATCACTCATGATAAATAAGTGAGGTAGCTGCTATTCTGAACACCAATGCGTGAATATATTCACACATTCATTGTAGAAATATTTGTGGCAAGTCTCTGCCTGTACCGAACTATATTCAATGGTATGAACACAGAAAAATAAAATAGACAAAAACCCAATATGCATTGTTAAACGAAACATTTATTGTTTACAAAATATTGTAGTTGAGGGTTTTTTTAAATAAAGATCCTCTAAAGAGGATCTCTAAAGATCCACTGAAGTGCACTTAAAATGCAAATTTTCAAAAACTTCTAACTTAATTTGGGGGCAATTTTTCTAACTACTACAAAAAGAGATGATTTACAAATCACAGACTTCTCCCCACACAGCTGGAAGCTCAGCTTTCATCCCAGGGCAGGGGTCAATCCATCTGGGCTAAATTTTATTGATTTCCTATACAAGCACTGGGTTGAGAGGTTGACATCTTCTTGTGATAAGCAACAAAATCAAAAGAAAAAAGAGAAACACTGCCAAGGCTTGCAGCGCTCTGCATTATCTCTGTAGGTGCCGCTGAGAAATAGATTCCTTACTGATGTTCACAATACTAATTTTTTCCTCCTTCTTACCCTCACCTGACTTCCTGCTGGATCTGACACACATTTTGTTAAATCTCCAAAGGTGGTGTGTAAGCCAATGTTTGTTATTTATCTTTTTAAATGATTTTGGTATAATGCTAAACAGTATGAAGTAAACCATTATTCTAGATTACAGTATCTACCTGTGCCAAGCATTTATGATGTTTCAGGAACATTGTAGGCATCCAGATCAACTAGGCAGAGTAGAAAAGCAGTTATGGCATCACTCTTCTAAGATCAGTTGCTGTGGAGTTAGAGTTCTTGAGTGGGAATCGTGTTTCTGCTGCTTCAGCCACAGCATAATATTATTTTTTTAAATGACCAGATAAGTACTACTATCTTTATTTTCCAGATAAAGAAGCTCATCATTGACCAAGTGTGCACAGTCTGCAAGTGTAAGCAGTGTGGTTAAAAACCTAGTCTTTCAGCCATGGTCACATGTGGTGACAGGTACCACATGCCCTTTGTTCCTATCACCTGTGTAATGTAAAGTGATACTGCTGACAACCTAAAACCCATCCAAGGAGGCGTGCCTGGCAATGACAAAGACTTTCTTAAAGGAATTTCGCAATGACTAAATCAATATTGAATTTAAATTACTTCACTTTCTTAAAGAGAAATTTTGAGAAGTAACTCACACATTATCAAGTATTGAAATTACTGATATCATAAGTGCATATATTTTGAGGTTTTAAAAATCAGCCACCATCCTGCTTCAATTTTCTAGTATCTTGAATCACAGTCTTGTCTTTGTTGTTACTTATCTGAACATCTCCCTGCTTCTCTTATTTACACAGATAAGTAATACTTTTCAAATATTCAATTTGGACACTACAAATTAAACATACTCTGACATGGTTAATTCTTATATAATATCACTTTATTTTCTTATCAAGCCACCTTCCAAATGATATACTTATTAATATTAATCTTACCTCAGTGAAAACTTATGCTTTCTATTGTTTTACCAACACAAAAGATCTAATTAATTTTCAAATTATTGAATATCATACTTTTTGAAATTAGGCACTACTTGATATCTTGTGTTGATTTGCCCAACCATTCGAAAGCTATTCTTTTTATGTTTCCTGTAAGGTCTATGAAAATGGGTGCATTTCATTAATAATTCCAAAGCAAAGCAAATGTTTGAAAATGTTTTGAAAAATTATAGTGGATTAACAGTTATTTGCTAATGTTACAACCTCCTTGAGAAGAATCTGAACCTGCTGAGCTTCATGTATGTAAAGACGTACTCTTATTTTAATACATTTCTGACTTAAAATCAATAGTCTACTGAACATGTTTTCCAACCAGAGATTCTATAAAATCATGATTAGAGCTTCCAAAAATAGATATTTCTTTCTAATATGTTTTGTATAAAATTTAAATGCTACAACTTTTTGGAAATAATTTGTTGAAAAGCTTTGTGTCACTTGCTAATTTCATTGTTTTGTTGGTTTAAATTAGTGACATTGCAGTCCCATTTTATAGGACAGAAAACATTTGGAGGGCTTAAGTGCAAACTAGCAAAGACTATGTTGTTTGTAAACAGAAGAACCTGCAAACTCCACAGAGGAGGAAGGTACTAACCTGGTGTCTGCTGAGGACCCACATCCAAATCTGCAGTTGGTACTTGTTGTGTCCTTCCATTGTCCAAGAGGCGGAGCAGCACTCTGTGTCATGTTTTGTATGGGCCACAGTGCTTTTTGAGTGAGCCAGCAGGACATAACTCCAAGGTCCTTTCCTGGGCTCCTAATATCTTTACATCAGCGATTAGTGTTCCACATATTAATTTCAGGGGGAACCAATCTTTAGACCACAGTAGAGGAGATCTACAGACAGAGATGTCTACATGTGCAAAGATCTTAGCCTCAGGGGAGACCACTGAAAGTTGGGAAGATAAGCATGGTCTTCATGGGTGTCCCTGTATCAGGCAGGGCTGGCATATGTAGGGACTTCCAGAATGTTAAGGATTTGGGGCTACATTTTAAAAATCATATTCTTTCTACTATAGGATAAATAGATCAGAGGATGGAAGAGATAGAGCCCAGTGGGAAAGATCAAGTGGTTGACAAAGAAACATGGTGGTATGAAAAACTGATAGTGGAAAGGGCCAGCCAGATAGCTCAGTGGACTAAAGCACCTGATTAGGCAGGTGCAGGGACCAGAGTTTAACTCCAGGCATGTCGTGCCAGCCCTGCCCCTGGTGTGCACCGAGCGGGCAACTGAGACTGGGAGTGGTGGCCCGCTCCTGTAATCCCAACAGGAGGATCACTAGGAATCTGATCTGTGTAGTGAGACCCTGTAGATGCTGTACTAAATACATTAGAAAAAAACTGATAGTGGGAATAAAGGGTGCCTAGTTTTAAGGGAGATTTTAGAGATAAGTTGATAGGACTAGCATATATTTGGAAAGAGGTTATGGAGCTCACTAGCGAAGAATGTGTGATGCTTAATTATCAGTTTACAGACTTGCAGCACTTGAGAAAGTTGTTATCATTTATTAAGATTTGTAACACTGGACAATAATTTATTCTCAGAAATAATATTAATTTTTATAGATCATAAAAGTGCACATGCTGGGACTGGGGCAATGGCTCAGTAGAATAAGCACTTGCCTGGCAAGCACAAGGCCTGAGTTCAATCCCTGGTTCTGGAAAAAAAAAAAAAAAGTGCACGTGCCTTTGAGATTTATAGAATAGGTAAACTGGTGTACAGATTTCAAGGTCAAAGGAGTTGTTTGGAGATTTAGGAGACAAAAAGTTAAAAAAACACCCTATTTTTCCCTGTTTCTTAACAATAACTTTATGTAATTTCAACTGGAAACATCTTTATATTTATCTTTAACTCTACATGTTTAGACATTAAAATGTATAATAATTTATTGGCACATGGCAGAGGGAAAGACGTACTCAGGAATCCTGCTGCCTGGACTTTTACTATTTCTCACTATAACTTTTCTTTTTGTGCCATAATTTCATCATCTATAATTTTGAGTTAAAATAGGTAATTTGTAATGTTTCTGTGTTAAAAAAAAAGTAAGACAATCTCAGGACACTTTTAGAACAGTGTTCAGTACATGATTAATGAAAGTTAGCTCATATCATCCGGGAAATTTATTTAAATTAGGATTTATATATTCACCAAGAAGAAGAGCCTCTGAGCTCTAAAATAGGGATTTGATTAAGAAATTTGGGAGGTTATGCCTCTGCTTGGAGGTAGATGACAGGCTCAAATTGTGTGCATAGTTAGGTTGTCTCAAAGTGACCTGGAAGAACACTTTTAATAACATTCATCAGTGGACCCTACTGAAGACTGCATAACTCATGCTCTCTGTGATCTGAGGGTCCTGCAAACAGCTCGATTTTCTCCAGAATCATAGCAGAAATGGAGTTTGTGAGCTGAGGTTCCACTGTAGATTATTTTATTCCTTCTGAGATTCCTTTTGGTTTCACGTGTCCAGATGGCAAACACAATGTGTATTCCCCTTTTGTAGCCAACACATTTTGATGACAATGGGTTGTCTTGGTACAAAACACCTTTCTCTCAGTCCTCCTGCATGTAAGCATGGCTATAATACGCATCTCCTCCTGCATCTAATTATGGCTATAATTCCTTGCTGTTGAAATGTGAAAGAAAGTACAGATATATGTCCTATATATTCATTCTCAATATTCTCCTTCCTTGTAGTTTGGCTGGTTCTAAGGTACAACAAAGCCCTAATTGGATGGAATCCAGGTCTTCAAGTAACTGTGTAGTGATGGTGCCCCATGAGCAAGCACACAACACAGAGCTGTTACAAGAATAAAGATTATGCTCCTACTTTGCTAAATCATGAGTGTACTTGTGTGTATTTTTTATAGCTACTTCTTTGCTGTCTCTGGCTTTTCTTTCCCTCAGAGGGTATGGTGATTAAATTTTGTATTTAAGCTTAGCTAGATAATGATGTCTGGCTATTTAGTCAGTAGTCTACTCAGTGTTGTGAGGATGTTTTGTTGATGTGATTAGCATTTGTGGACACTTGGCTTCACGTAGATATTGTTATTGTGGGTAGTCTTTGTTCAATCAGTTGAAGACATTGAGAGGAAAACAGTTTTCTGGTAAGGAATTCTGCCTCAACACCGTAACATGGAAATCCCCCTGGAGTTTCCAGCCTGCTCTGTAGATTTCAGTTTGCTGGCTCTCACAGTGACTGTGTGCATGCACACCCATCCACGCCTCCACCCGCCCCCCCCCCACATTGGCTTTTTGTCTTTGGAGAACACTGACTAATAGAGAGTCTACATCTACCTGAAGAAGCACGATGAAAAGTTTCTCAAGTCAATGAATTAACTTTGCAGAATTCTAATTTCCCATCTGCAGTCTTTCTCCACCCTGTCTCTCTGAACCATCTTGAGCCGGTTTACAATACACATATCATAAACATGTACATCTGGATACTGTACTTGGGGATTAATTGAACAAATAAGATTTTATTTTATTTGATATTAAAATATCACTAATTCTGAATAAATACCAACATTTCACTTATTGCTCAAGTAAGTAATGATTTTTAAAAAGTGCAGTTTTAAACTCATTGTAGTATTAAAAAATGAGTTTTTCACGTTGACACTTTTCCGCAGATTCACCATTCTACTTTCTATAGTTGAGCTTAGGAGGTTTTTAATTGTCTTTTAAGTAGGAGATGGATTTCTACCCTATTACTCCACATGCGGCCAATGTGTTGAGTTTTATAAAATAAAACAATGATTTTTAAACCATTATTTAAAATGCAGTTTGTAAAATGGGCTACAGAGAAAGCTCAGTGGCATAAGTGCCTGGGCGACAAGTGCAAGGTTCTGAGTTTGATCCCTGGTACAAAAAAATAAAAAAAAAAAAAGACAGAAAGAAAGAAAAGAAAAAAGAAAAAACCAAAAAGACAAGCGTGTGAAATATTTGGGCTGGTCAGACAGCTCAGGGGGCTAAAGCGCCTGGTAGGTGCAGGGACCAGGGTTCAATCTCCATTGTGCTATGCTGGCCCTGCTCCTGGGGTGCGCTGAGATGGCCACTGAGACTGGGCATGGTGGCCTGGGCCTCTAATCTCAGTGCTTGGGAGGCTGAACACAGGAGGATCACTATGAGTCTGAGACCCTGTAGACGCTGTACTAAATATAAAAAAAAAAAAATTAAAATGTTTCATAGACAGGTAGTATAAATGTTCATAACTTATTATTCTTTTAAATATTTTGGCAAAATATACACAAAGATGAAAGTTGAAAGGTAGGGAAAAACTATTTTATAATTCACACTGATGGCATAATGTCAATTTCATTTTCTGCTTGAGGTCTCTGGACAAAGGGAAGCCCATTTCATATCTCCCTGAGAACACATGATTCCTATCCCCAAGCAGACTGCAACTACATTCAAATGGTAAACTGGCTTTGAAATAGCTGTGAGAGATGGGGCGGAGAAGGACTGGACCTCGTAAATTAGAATTGTGTAAAGTTAATTCGTTTGACTTGAGAAATTTAATAATCAGTCTTTTCTTGGAAGAGAGGCTATAAATGGAAATTTTAATGATTGAGACTGCATGCCTGGTATAGCCTTTGATTAGCAAGGTTTTCAGTGTTCTTCACTCTGGGAAGATGAGAGATCTGTCTGCCCAGAGGTTTATTCAACACAAATATGGACACACATACATAGACACAAAGACACACATATACAAACATGTGTGCATGTGCATGCACACACATGCTGCACTGCAAGGCTCTCTCATGCAAGGTCTGATTCTAAATAGATACGAGTGCAAATTCTTCTATTTTAGATTCAGTTTTTAGTTACTTTCATTCGTGACTCTGTAAAGGCATCTACCCCTATATTTTCAATGCCAGGAAAGACGCCCAGAAAACAATGCTTTGTTGTTTTATATCTTAGGCTTCCCAAATAAGATGTGGCAAATATCTAGTTCTCAAAATATCTTTCCTGTCTAGTTTGTTTTCTTGCTTTTCCAATGCCTTCCATATGATGTTAGCCCTGTCATCTGAATTCTGAACATTATTTTTTAACCTGCATGGAAAGATTCTAGTAGCAGTGTTGGTACAGATGGAGATTAAGCTGCTTGATAACTTTCTTTTAACTCTTTATGTTTTTTTTTCCTTTATCTGCATCAGTATCACTGAATTCAAGGGAGGGGAAGCTAGATGTGTTTTTATTCATGTAAATTGACTTTACAGTTGGGACCATAAAATAGACTAAGATATTTAAGACAAAAATATAAACAGGGACTCCAAGGAATAAAAATGAATAGGCATAAATCTATAAGACACATGTAAGATACTTTCTAGTCAGAGATTGCCAACCCTTGGGACTTCTCAACATATAGCTTTATCCTGTTCAATGCATCTGGGTGTTTGTTAAACCTGGAAACTCCCGGTCCTCTTCCAAGGCTCCCTGAAGCAGACTCTGGCACTTAGGCCAGGACACCAGCCCTTTCCTGTTTTATTTTCTAAATTGCAGGGCACATCTGAGGAACACAAAGTCTCTGGCCCATGCTGCCACTGTTTCAGTTTTGAGGAGGATACAAAACGGCAACCCCTGAACTGCTACCTGGTGTTAATTGTGTGCTTCAGGGTATGTAGGGCCTGCGCCAGCATCCTGGCACACTGGAGCACATGTTTGATACCAAAGCAAGTGTGCCTCCGAGGACTTCCAATGTTTCTGCCAAATAGGTCACTGCTTTGTACTAAATAAACTGTGGAACCAAATATGCTTTAGACCTCAGGCCTACACCTCTTTGATCTTCTGGCATTAGAAATCTTCGTAGCATCCAAAATGCCATCATCTCTGCAAGTTAGGTGAGGAATAAAATGTCTACAGATGGATGATCTGGATCATAAGCTATTTTTTCTCTTTCTAAGCAAATAGGTAGTTTCAAAGAGTCTGAATAACTCTCCACACTTTTGCATGTGTTCTAACACCTAACATACATCTTCTCTTACTAATTCAGTGGCATTAATCAATCCTGCATTGGTGCTTTTTATTTTCTATGGAGAGAAATAATTTTACAAATTTGACCATAAATTTAACCAAAGTGTCTCAGTGCTTTCAGGAATGAAACGGTTTTGTAAAATTAAAATGAGTTGTTTTTTTCATTTTCTGCTCTTTCTATTGTTTTCTAGACATTGAGAAAAATCAGAAGGAAAACGCTTGTATTCACACTTACGTCATACATGTTTTCCCATGTAAACACTCTACATGCTTGCACACATTACAAACACTCATATTATTCTCTATTACAAGAAAGAAAACATATGACTGTGTCACTATCCTGCTTCTTTAAAATAAGATGCTAACTTCTGACTGTTTAATCACTGAGCTATTCTTCTTCCTTCCATTCTCTGGTCTTTCCTTTCTGTATCTTTTATCTATAAGGAAAGCCAAAGATAAAAGAGATTTGGACAAAAAGATTTAAGCAATAGAGGTGTTGCCTTTTTGTAAAGAGAGTGGGTATATAATTGGGTTGACATTTTGCCTCCTTTTTTGTGTTTCTGAAAATCTACTATTTATTGAACAATGAGCCATATGTCAGGCCCTGGCCTCCGTACTTCATATGCGTTTTCTTTTATCTCATAGTAGATAATGAGATAGGTATATGTGAATATATACAGAGATGAATGAATTAGCCAATTTGTCAAGCTACTGATCACAAATCTGCCTCTCTCTTGCATTTCTCTCTCCCTTACTTCCTCCATTCCTCCTTCTTTCTCTCTCTTTTCCCACCTCCCAGGTCTTATAGAGCACTTACCATATGTCACGATTACAAGCACCAGAGGTCATTGCAGTGAATCAAATCAAAACAGCCGTCCATCTTCTTTCTAGTAAAGATGACCATGGCTGTGTTAATAGAGAAATGTGTAAAAAAAAAAAAAAAGCTGTGCAGACAATAACAAAACAGGCCTGGAGGATGTTATAGTGAATGTTAACAGATTGTAGCAGCTGCAGAAGGGGTCTGTGGGCATATGGCTTAAAACAAAAAAGACCTTAGTGAAATGAGGGCATTAGCCAAGGGCTGATCTGGAAGGCGAGATCTGCTAGAGCATGATAGAACCCCTTTTGGAGCTGCCCCTGTCCAGCTCTGCCATCCAGACTTTCTCACTGTCTCTTCTTGCCCTAACTCAGCTAACCCTTCTTGTGTGTTCCATGGGCTCTGTGCTACTCTATGGCAGAATTTTCATTCATGTTCTTCTCATTTTTTTTTTTTTTTCCTGCTGGAACATTGCCTCACCCAAACTATCCGGGTTTCTTCCAGGATGGTAGTTTTCCATTGCTGGACACATCATTAAATATTCACCACAATCAGAAAACATTCAGGAAAGCCTCCTCACTTCCTCTGCAGAGTCCGTGATAGGTCATGGCATGGGGCAACACAGGCTGCTTAGATTCTCTCAGTGCTCCACATTCATAGAAGGTATATGTTGGTGAGTATGTACTTATGCATTTATGATGAACATATTTTAGTGGAAGAAATTTATTCTTTGTCTCTGCTGAATTTTAAGTCAATAATCAAATGTATCACCTCACTTTTTCATTAGTTCCTGTGATTTCTCTGCTTCTATTTGCTTGTGAGGTTAGGGATGATTTAGAGGAAAACATATTTCTCTGTAAAATCTGAGCATTCTGCCCCATGCATGCGTAATTACTTACAACTCACATCACACATTTGTTATTTATATCTTTCTGGAATTAGTGGGTACTCCCAGGCTATGCTCACCTGGCCAGAATGGTAATGTCATTCCTTATCCTCAAGTTGCTGGAGATCTTTGGGAGAAGCATTGAAATTTTTAAACCTCATGATCTTTCTCTGAACAATAGGACAATAAATCTGGTTTTGTATAACTCACACAGTAATTGCAGGCTTTATTATGCTAATAATGTGAACAATGACTTCACTCCTTTGTGGACCTGAATGACATCTCACCTTAACTTGAATCCTGACACTGTGTAACATAGTTATTGGCACTGTCACAGCTGCCATCACAAAAGTTCTATCTGTGTTCTAGAAACAAACCTAATATATTGACAGGTCACTGACAGAAAGCAGTGGTTCATGCCCACACACACCTCAGCTGCAGTCTCACTCTCTGGGTGGAAACATATTCAATGTTTTTGTGTATTCATATTAAAATGTTTCAGTAATATTGCTGTGTCTTTGGGACTTGATTGTTTCTCTTTGACCATTCATTCTATTTATCTTCTATGTTTTTCCTACTTTCTTTTTCCCCCTCTACATCAGAGAGAGAGAGAGAGAGAGAGAGAGAGAGAGAGAGAGAAAATAGTTTGAAGACAAGAGGAATATTTTCCTCTTTCATTTCCAACATCCAGTGATTCAATCAGGGAGAGTTCTGCTCTGAGGCTAGGATGTATCTGCTATATTCAGTAACTTGAGGGCTCCAGAAATAGTGTTTAAGGTAGTTTATTCATCTTATTGTGGAAGAGTATGAAAAAAATCAAGATTCACCAAGAAATTAAATTCTCACAGTGTTCAAGGAATGTGCTGCCCTATTTAGCAACAATTTCGTGGTCTCTGAGATTCAATGAATCTGGATTTCTCTGACTTTATTTTATTTCCTACCTCATCTTCCTTACTAATATTAGCATGCACAATTAGACTTGAACTCCTGAAACTGTCAAAATAAATAAGGCTAAAACAAATGTCATTGTCTTTTCCTCTTGACTTCAGAGTAGTTTGACAAACCAATTAGTGTGATATTTTACTTTTTTTCCTGAGAACTGTGGATTGCTTTAACATAAATCAATAGCTTATGTTCACTTGGAATTTTATAAAAAGAAGATGCTCAAGAGGTTTAGAGGTAGGTAAAGAGAAATGGTATTTCCCATAGAAACAAATGAAAAATTTTGCTTCCATTACTCCAGAAAAAAATTCTACAGGAAGTAATAGTGTATAGGAAGAAAGATATGTCTTCTAATTGAAGAGCACACACACTAGTTTACCTGAATAATAATAGTTTACCTGAATGTAATGTAGCAAATAGAAAATAAATAGTTTACCTCAGTATGATATAGCAAAACAAACAAACAAAACCACCTTACAAGATTGAATTTAAGTCACACAAATCCTACACAAAGAATAGCACCAGCATCTCTTCTCTTATTAATTCTTTCTTCTCTTAAACTTATCTAAAATTTCCTTTGTCCAAAATTTTTTTCAAAAATTTACAAATCTCATTTATTCACAGTATCTTTTATTTTGAATGGGTTATTTATGAAGACTTTATAAATTAAGAGACACCTCTGAACCACCTTGTTTGTTGCTGTCATTTATTCTCATCAACATAGTACTCTTTTTCATCTTCATCACCTCCAAGTTTCCTACAGGTGATAAATACCACTGAAGGAAAAGTGGGAAAGGCAGGAAGACTTAGAAGCGAGGTAGATCTGTTTTTGTTGTTGTTCTTTTGTTTTTGTTTTGTGGTACTGGGGATTGAAATCAGCACCTTGTGCTTGCCAGGCAAGTGCTTATTCTACTGAGCCATCTGCCTGGCCAGAAAGGCTTAAATAGAGATTTGTAACAAATACTTGCATCAAATGTGGTTCTTATATTTTATAGAGATGACATCCAATACCTTTCTCTTAATTTCTGTTATCATCTATAAAATRCTTGCTTGCTTGCTTGCTTGCTTGCTTGCTTCCTTCCTTCCTTCCTTCCTTCCTTCCTTCCTTCCTTCTTTCTTTTGTTTCTTTGCAGTCTTTGCACACCATCATTTATTTCTGGGATAACAGGACTTCCTTCTTCAGGCCACCTCAACTGGATAACGGTTGGGCATGTGACCACAGCACAGCCAAACAGGACACTTTCCTAGCACCTTCGTGCCTGAAAAAAGCAAAAGTGATTTTCTTTTTCTTTCTTTCTTCTTTTTTTTCTTTTTTTTGTGCAACCGGGGATTGAATTCAGGCCCTTGCGCTTGCCAGGGAAGCACTTATTCCACTGAGCCATCTCCCCAGCCCCCCAAAAGTGATTTTCTTTTGTAGTTCTAAATGTTATCTAAGAACATTGTTACTAATGTGAAATTGCATAAAGAGAAATGTGGAAGGAAAAATGATTGAGTAAACCCTTAAATGTAACGCTGGATCCATTTTTCACTTATTTTTTTTTTCAGCACCTGGAAAGGTACTGTCATTCTTTGTTTCTTCCATGAAGCTAGATTTAGTTGAGCCTCTCAACTGTAGGTGTTTGAATCTTGATTAGTATTTTAATAAGCTTCTGGTGGAATTTGGATGAGCTAACATGCATGCTACTCCTGTGTGGCAAACATGCAACTGATGATATCTTAGAGGATAATGATGGAATTATGAATAATTTAGCTAAGAATTTTTCTTTATTTCTAGATAAAAACCTTTCAGGACAACATCATCTATTAGGAAGATCTGTTAAAAAATAAATATAACAAAAAAGAAAGTGCTCAGTTAGTTGCACCTAAATTACTTGTTTCCTTTCCTTTGTAAGTAGTTAGAGGAATGAAGAGTTAGACTGGGGATTTAGTTAGCAGCATTACATCAGTGTCAATTTCCTGTGTTTGATATTGTAATGCAGCTCTATAAGATGAGAGCACTGATGAAATCTAAGAAGGGATCTGTTATTTTTGCAAATCTTATGCCTGTAATTAAACATGAAAATTTGCAAGAATCTCATTAAAACATCATTATACTTAGCAAGTTATTTATAATGTAATATTCTATAACTATAACAAAATTAATAAATATTCTTTTCAGACAATAGACATCATTTAACATTATTGTATTTGATTGATGACAGCTTGATGATTTTTTTTTATTTACATTGAACTTTTAAACATTTTTCATAGAGTAATTTAACTTTCATGAATTTGATTTTGATGGGGAATTAATATTTAGTTATATTTATACAATATAAGTAACACATTAATTTAGCAAATTACCAGAATTTTGGTTATTTGCACTTGACTGATATTTTAAAAAAGTAGAACTACTTTTGACTAAATCATCTTTTTTATTATTTATTTATTTATGTATTTATTGTCTTTTTGAGACAGGGTCTCACTACACAGTTCAGGCTGGCTTTGAGCTCACTTTGTATCCCAGGCTGTCTTAACACACAATGATCCTCCTGCCTCAGCCTCCCAAGTGCTGGGATTACAGGCATGTACCACCACATCTGCTACACAACATCTTTTTTAAAAAAATTGATAGTCTATGTTTATAGAAAATTAAACAGAAAGTACAAAGAAATTTCATAGATTCCCCTCTTTCTCTATTCCATAATTTTTTTCTATTATTAATACCTTGCATTGTTCGTTTCATTGTCAAAATAATAATTATAAAGTGAGATTCAGAGTTGATATTCAGGCTCACCCTTGCTGTCTTACTGTTTTCTCTATTTTGACAAACGCATAATGTCATGTATTGCTGTGATGCTATCAGACCAGATAATTAAGTATCCAAAGTTTCTCCCTGGTTAACTTATTCACCCATCTATTCTTCAGTTGAGACCCAGCCTTTCTCTAACTGGAATCATACCACAGATCCTTCTTACACTAATTTATTTTAGTTAGCAACATGTATTTAATGTCTTTCCAAGTCTTTCTTTAGATTTTTAGATGATTTCTTTATATCACTTAATAATATTTCATGTTATGGTTATAACATAGTTCATTCATTCGCCTACTGAAGCCTAATGAAGCAGAATCTTGATTGCTTCCAACAATTGGCAATTATTGTAAAAGATGCTTGAACATATGAGGATCTTAATTTGTATATAAGTACATGAGGCGAATGTTCAGAGTCATTCGGTTTTGAATGACTATGTGTCTCCAGTGCATATTATGAGCAATCATGATTTTTAAAACAAATTGTTTCTTTATTTCTTTAATAAAAGTGGTTCTGTTGATACCATCATTCTCACAGGTCATCTACTACAATGTCTACTGTTCAAAGAGAAACTTCTAAAATTAATGATTTCTTTTTAATCTATGTCAAGTCATTTTATAAAGAAGTTATTATTTTTTCAGATACTACATTAAAAATTCAGGATGAAGACCACAGAATATCATTGACATCTGTGAAAGTTGTCTTTCAAAATAAGTGCTCTTTTTTTTTTTTTGTAAAAACAATTATGTTCTATACCAACTTCAAGTACTGTGGACTGAGTCAAGCATGTTGTGATTTTATATACTACTTATCAATTATCTGAGCTATAAAGAGATTATATTGCTTTTTGGGAGACAAGTTTTTTAGAGATGAATTTAGTAATAATCCTGGATCAAATGTCCCTTTAACTTCATTTTCATGAAAAACATGGGATCACAGTGTCTTGCGTTTTTATATTATTTTATAAGTTTAAAAGTCTTTCACTATGATCCTGGGAAGAAAGCCAGGCAGATACTATTATGCTCAAAGCCATAAAGAGGAGAGTGGAATTCAAAGAAGTCAAATGATTCATTATTATGTTTATTGGCTCCTCAGTGGACAATGCCTTCAACCTCTGATGCCCAATTTAGCTCTCTACACATTATTCTATTATCTTCGTTTCCTAGACATAGAATTCTTAAATCGATTCAGGTTAAAAATATCCTACATCCTCTGACAGGCATGTTGAACTGCAGATAAACTGCAGATAAACAAAAGACTGATACTTTTGTGGACTCTCTTGTATTTTTTTCTAAGTACAGTATTTTGGTTGTATGAGACGAAGCAAGGAAACTGTTCTCTAAAAAATTCTTAAGTTTAGAATTTGGGATGGGTCATAAAAGCCAGAAAATGGAATGACTTATCCCAGCTAGAAAGCTTTGAAGCTTCTTTCATAGTATGAATTTCCTCTGTGTTAATCCCCTTTTCTTCACTGAGATACAATACTTGATGTTCAGATCTTAAAGGAAGAGAGGCTCAGTTGTTTCACAGTTTCCAGTATGATCAGTTCAAAGTCAGCTGGCTATAAGGCTGGATTGGCATGGTAGAAAGGCCTGACAGAGGACAAGTGTTCGTTCCACAGAAGGCAAGGAGCAGAGAAGAGAATGAGGAGAAACAGACAAGAGTACACTCTTCCAGGTCACCCTCCCCACCCGCGGTGTGCCACCTCCATTGAGGCCCCTCCTAGCAGCACAGCCAGCTACAGGGCTCACCTGTGGTACAGTATGCCAGTGAGTGCAGCTCCTTTAGGATCCAATACTTTCCACACACAAAGGATGTTGTGCAGCAAAATTAGAGTAGATCAAAGATCTAAACGTTGAAACAGAAACATTAAACCTACTAGGAGAAAAAATATAGGAAATAATTTTCTAAACATAATCTCAGTCACCAAAAGAAATAATAGCAAGCACCAATGAACTGAATTATGCCAGATTAAAAGCTTTTATGCAACCACACAGTAATTAATAATGAAGAGACTACCTACAGAATGGAGAAAAATTTCCAGCTACTTCTCAGATGGAGGACTAAAATCTAAAAGACATAAAAAAAACTGAAAAAAATTAAAACAGCTAAAATTCAAAAGCAAGTCAAGATATGAGCAAGAGAGATGAACAGACACTTCAGACAGGAAGAAATACCAAGCATCAAAACATATGAAAAATATTTAACATATCTGGTGATTAAAGAAATGCAAATTAAAGGGCACTGATATTCCACCTTACTCCAGAAAGAATGACAGTCAGTAAGAAGGCAAGCAATAACTCACAAAGGTTGATGTGGCTACAGTAAAAAAAGAAGCATCCTTCACTGTTGGTGGGAAAGCAGAAATTAGAAATTCCATTTTATCCAGTGATTCGGGGAGATACTAGGTATCTTTATGAAAGAGCTTAAAAGGCTTCATGCTACAATAATTGTAATGCATGATGCATTGTGTCAACTTGACAAGTTTAGAAATTTAATTACGTGACTTAGCAGGGAGTCAGGATTCCTACTTTGCAAACATCCTCATCCTGTGCAAGAGGAAGGTGTGGATATTTTGTGAGTTATAAACTTCAGCTCCAGGATAGCATGTTGACAATATGAGGGGAGAGAAACTTGCTAGAGGCCACAGCTGCAGCCCTTCCATTTGCTCCTTACTGTTTTCATGCTTTCATGAACACTGCTGTCTGCCGTGTGCCACTCTGCCTGGGAGCCAGCCGAGTGCAGACTAAAACCTCCACGCAGTTTGAGTTAAATAAAGCTTTCCTTCCTTAATTTTGGGTGTTGGGTATTTTCCCAGCAATGAGTAAAAAGTAACTGAGACAAAATTTGGTACGAAGTGTGGGGCTATTGCTATGGCTAAACCTGACCATGTGGATTACAAGCTTTTGGGAATGGCTTATTGGAAGAGATAGGAAAGGCTTGGAGATGTTGCCTACAAGTGAAGCACTGGAACAGCTCAGCTGTTCTGTTTGGGAAATTCTGGTCAGAGCTCAGAAGACCCGAAGACTGATAAGATACCTGTGTGTAAAGCCCAGGCTGGGGAGGCTTCTGCTGGGAGGATGGAGTGCATTGGCTGTTGGACTCTGGATTTTTAGTTTTCTTTACTTTTCTTTTTATTTTAGGAATGAGTCTACAAGGTGCTCAGGATCTCACTACTAGATCTGACTTGTAGTGATCAGCCTGTTTACAGCCTCCCAAGAGCTGGGATTACAGATGTGTGCCACCATGCCCAGTCTCAACTGCTGTCTTAGCATGCCCCAGGGGCAGGGCCAGCACAGCAGACCCGGGGAACAAACCCCTAGCTCCTGCTTGCAGGCACTTTAATACGTTGAGCTATTTGGACATAATATGTGTTCTGGCTTGGCATAATGTTTGTCTGCAGTTTGCTCCTGTCCAGAGACTTTGCCTGAGACTGAAAGAAGAACAAAGGACTAGCTAATCCTGCAAAAGAAATCTTAAGTCAGTCAAATATCGAGGTAGTGACATGTCTTTTGTTGGGGGCTTTTAGTTAGATATATGGTGAGAATCAAGAGCAAAGAGCCCGTAGGATGATTTAAAATGTTAGTAATTTGGCCAGAAAGAAGGCTCCAATAAAACTATGGAATGCAAAGATAGAGCTGAGAGGATCTCCATTGCTGAGGAGGAACAAGAGAGCAGACAAAATGTCCTGTGGGCGTCACAGGCAGTGGTAGGGTCTCGCCCTTTGCAGCCTCCAAATCACAAGGGTGAAGGACTTTGCTTTGTGGAGATAGCTGTAGAACTCCATGTTCCAGAATGGAGGCAACAGCCACATTAGGTTCCAGAATAGTACTGACATAGAGAATTTATTCCTCAGAATCAGCGTCAGAGTGCTCTGTGATCTGGACACTTGACCCCGACAGCCAAAAGAGAAGGAGACCTGGCTACTGCTACAGATGGCAGCAGCCCTTAGTATCATCCACGTGGCATTGGTTTTAGGTACAGACAGAATGCAGGAGTTCTGAGGTTAAGAAGACTTCCGCCTCGATTTCAGAAGGCCTGGGAGGCCAGGCAGTGTGCCCCTCAGAGGGCAGTGTGTAAATGTGTGAGTGAGAAGCCTATTCAGTGGAAACCCCACAAGTATGAAAAAGCCAGGAACGTGGAACATCTAAGGGAAACTGTAAGGAGGGAACAAAGCCAGCCTAAGAGAGAAGCCAAAGGAGCTACCAGGAGAAGTGCCATAGGGGTGGAGCCATGTAAGGCTTTGGAGCTCACAACTCCTTACAGGTTGCATCTGATATTCCACATGGAACTACAGGCCTTAATGTTTGCCCTTATGGATTTTGGACTTGTTTTACTTTCAATTGTGTGCATCTTGCTGTGTGTACATTTTGGGATGGCAATATTTATCTTGTGCCTTTGAATATTGGAAGTGTTTAACTTTTCATTTGTATAAAGGCTCCCAGCTAAGAGTTTGCCTTATATCTTGGGACTTGGAATTTTCAACATTGCTGAAACTCTTAGGACCTTGGCAATTCTTAAAGATGCACTAAAATGCCTTTGCACGAAGGGATGTTCATGAGTCTTTGGGGAGGAGGTGCCCAGGGGCAAAATATGGTTCTAAAGTCATACAATGTTCAAGTTGTGAAATGTTAATAAGCCTGTATGTGCCTGGAAACTGGTTTAAGCAAATGTCTGGTTGCCAAGTTGACAAGGGGTGGATTGCACTGGTTTGCACATTGTGTGAACTTGAGAAGTTCAGAAATTCAATTAAGTGACTCATCAGGGAGTCTTACTTTGCAAACATCCTCATCCTGTGTAAGAGGAGGGCATGGACATTGCATGCGTTCTACAGCCCCAGCCCCAGGGCAGTTTGTTTACAATATAAGCAGAGGAAAGAAGCTTGCTAGAGGCCACAGCTACTGCTCTTCCCTTGCTCTTCGCTGTTTTCTGCTGCCTTGAACGCTGCTGTCTGCCATGTGCCATTCTGCCTGGGAGTCAGCTGAGTATAGACTGAAATCTCCACACAGTGTGAGCTAAATAAACATTTCCTTCCTTAATTTTGGGTTTTGGGTATTTCATCCTAGCAATAAGTAAAATGTGACGAGATGGTAATCCATTCCTGCCAGTGTTTATAGCAACATAGCTCATAATGGCTAAATCCTAGAAGCAACCTGTATACCCATCAACTAATGATCAGAGAGAGAAAATGTGGTATCTATGTGTAATGGAATGCTATTCTATAAAGAATGACAAATTAGATGCACTTGTAGGAAAATGCATGCAGATGGAAAATATAATGCTGAGTGGCACACATCAGAGCCAAGTTTAAATGCTGCGCATATCTCCCTTGTGAGTGAGGCAAATTACAAAGAAAATACTAAAGAACTGAAGTGGACAAAAGGATGCAAGGGATGTGTCTCTTGGATATCTAGGGAATACTCAATAGGAAAGTGGCCCACAGGTGTAGGTGAACTGAGAGGAGGTGCAAAGGGCAAGTTAAGAGAATAAACATATGTCATGTGCAGGAACTGAGTACCCTCGATGAATTTAAACATTCAGTGCCTAATGTGATCTAAGATCCATAACATCAACAGGAATGAAAATCAGGGCAGGAAAATTAGAGAAGGGTTGAGGGAAGGGGGAGGAAAGGGATGGAGTTTTAAAAAGAAACAAAGAAAGAAAAGAAACTAGCAGTAGGATTTACATGTGTCCACTCCTCAGTAAACTGCAGTTGCTACAAACACATACTCATGAAATAAAAGAAAAGTTAAAAAGACACAGGTAATACCTTCCTTTGACAGCAAGTTTCTGAAGATGTGTTTCCACTTTTTGTGTATCTGTTTTACATTTCTGTCTCTAAGGCATTTTCTTCCTAGAGGGAGTCAGTGTTTTGTTTCCCATGTATCTGATGGGTCTCAGGCCTGTTTTGTGCATGGAATAGACTTGTTGGTTGTATGGCACAATGATTGATTTCATTGCTTTACTATTTTACTTTGATTTAGTAAACCTTAAGCTTTTGATACTATCTCTGCTCAATATTTTTGCTAAAATTATCTTGTATCTCTAATGAATTATCATATCAAATCCTGTTCAGATCTCTCATGTTGTTTTCAATTTTCACTAAACTTAAAATTCCCTCAGGGGAGTCTATTCATGGCTTTCCCAAAAGCTGTGCAAATAGATGGCAAGTACTTGTGGTGCTTGTGGTGTGGCCATGGGGGACTGGCTTGCATCATTAAGGAGATGATTGCCAATGGATTCCTATTTCAACAAACTTTCAGTTGCTCTCCTGTTTTATACAATAGAGGTGGTTGCAAAATTCATACAGATATGGATGAAGGTAGGGAACCATTGTGAATTCTGCTATTCCACAAACAAAATTATGACATGGAGAGTTTTAGTCTCTTATATATTTTTCTTATTGAAGGAGGAAAGATCTCATAAATAATAACAAAATAAACTGAAGTACAAGTTCAATATCCCTCATGCAAAATGCTTGGGACAAGGAACATTTTGTATTTTGTATATACTTAATGGGATAGATTCAGAATGAGACTCAAGTCTAAACACAAAATTTATTTGTTTCAGGTACTGCTTATATGCATGGCCTGAAGACAATGATCCCCAGTGTTCCATGCTGGTGTCCTAGCTATGACATGTCCCCTGGGGTCAATTGTGCAATTTTGCACCTGAGGCATCATTTGTTCACTCAAAATGATTCTTATTTGGGTCAATTGGAGGTTTGGAACTTTAGATTAGAGATAGTCAAACTGTATGACATTTAGGAAAACTTATGAGGCTCATTTAACTTCCATGAAGGAGCAAGCAAGATAATGACACTTCAGAATTACTACGTTGTTAGGATGCAAGAGCCCCAGCAATGGAAAGTTCAAGCGAGTATATCTTTGGAAATATCCGATACTAAATTGTATATCCTCCTACTCTCTTTATTTCAAGGGCTTCCTGTGTCCCTGATTTTTAAATATAAAAATCTTCTCAAGACTGTGTTTTATGTATCTAAAATAATTTTCATTAAACGTATTCTTTACATGTGCATTTATCAGGTTCAAAGACTTTTTTATGGTTTAAGAAACAAAATTAAGAAATAAATAGTTTATAAACAGTATTCAATTTCATGTCAACTGGATGCTATTTACTTTAAAAGATTGATGTAGACTTTATTATTAGTGCATATTGATAGTACTAATGGTGAGGTTCATTTGTGTAAACTGGTTCATGCATTTAACATACTTAGTGCTTTTTCTATAGTATTAAGCCCCTTTCTCCCTTTCCTGCTTCCACTCTCTGTCTTTCTTCCTCATCTCTAAAAACCTATCTCCTAGCTACTTGTCATCTCTCATTCATTCACTCATTCATTAATTCATTCACTAGTTTATTCATATTTGCATATTTATTTATTTAGGTTCTTATATAAAAGAAGATATGTGGAATTTAATCTTCAAAGCCTGGTTCATTGAACATGATATCCTCTAGCTTTATCTACTATCCTGCACCTTATGTGACATCATCCACCTGTGCGGCTGAATCATATTCCAATCTGCACATTCAACACATTTGCTTTGTCCATTCATCTGTTGTTGGCCATATAGGCTGTTTCCACAGCTGGACTACTGTAAATTGTGAAAATCTAAAGGTCTTCATACATTACTCTAGTATACAACTGTTAATTCTTTCATGAATATACCCAGGAGTGGTATAGATATATCTAAAAGTATTTCTATTTAGACTTCTGTGGAATATTTACACTAACCTCTACAGTCATTCTAGTTTATATCCCCCCAACAATGTAGAAGAACTTCTTTTTCTCTCACATCCTTTCTAGCATTCATTGCATTTTGATTACAATAGCATTCTGGTTGGTAAAATAGAATCTCAAATGTAGTTTCAATTTACATTTCTGTAAAGATATTGAACATTTTCTCATGTACTTATTGGTCACTTAAATTTCTGTCTTCTTTTTGAGAATTGCCTATTCAATTCATGTACTGTCTTTCTGACTGGAGCTTTGTTTTAAATTCTTTATATGTGAATCCTTTTTGTGAAGAATGATAAACAAAGATTATCTCCTGTTCCGTGGACTGTCCTTTCCATCTAATTAATGACCTTTTGCTGAACACAAACTTTTTAATTTGATGTCACTCCATTTCCTGATCCTTAGGGTCATCTCCTGTACATTTAGAGTCTTCTCTGGGAGTTTTTGCTGTGGCTACGGCTTCCGAGGGACCCCATCTCAGCATTTCACCCCCATGCAGTGGCTAATGAAAGAAGTGTGAGTGACTGGCTTCTCTGATGTGAGGACCTGTGCCTAAAACTGGGCAGCAGGTCACACTTATTTACTGTGATTCTGTGGCAAAATATTCTTTGAATCAGGAAAGTGAAGTTATGAGTTTTTTTGTAATTTAGCTCAGTAAAGATGTAATACATCAATAGTTATCACCATTCATGAGTGGTGTACACACAGGACTGGAGTATCATATTGACTCTTCGTAGGCCTTTAGTCTGAGTGATTTATTGTAAAATTTAGAAAACACAAGAAGACAATGTATAAGATTTTTGACTATATATGCTAGAAAACTGCACACCACTTTTCAGTGCAAATATCCATGTGTTTTGTCTGGAGTTATACATTTTCCAAATTGGTATTTAGCATAATTCACTTTAATAAACTGATCAAGCATTTTTCAATACTCTGCATTTATTTTTATGCTATTAAATATTATTTTAGATTATCTTTTAGATCTACATTTGGAAATTCTTATATATCATGTTTCTATTTCCATATGCAGTGTAATTTATTTAGCCAATGTCACGTCAGTCTGTTTTTCTCCCTCTATTATATGTTCATAAATATTTATTGTTTTTGTAATATTTCTTCAATACAAATACCAATTTATAAGAATAATGGAATAAGCAGCATGAGGTTTTTTTTCTAAATTTGTGATATATTTGCCATAGGCCTATTCCCAGGTTTTATGGCCACGATTATGCATTAAAATTTCTTTAAAGAAGAAAAAAAACCAGTTAGGTGATACAAGATGGAATAGCATTTCAGGCCATAATAATCTGTGGCTCTGGGAAACAAGAAGATAGCATGGCGGGGAGACTCCTGCTGGGCTCCCTCTCACAGGGGGTGCTTGCATCTGCTGCAGCGGGGGTCCTGATGCTGGCTTGCAACACTCTTTGGGCAGGTCTCCTCCACCAGTTCCTTGTGCCCTCATTACTGAGGTGAAGGTGAGAACCATCTTAACCATTTGAACCTGACCGAGATGCTATAAAAATAAATGGAGTCACCGCTCAGGCCCTGTTGAAACTGCGACTACAGACGGAGACTCTCCATACACAGTTTACCACCTTTGGCTGGTATTCGCAGTTCAACCAGAAAATGTGACCTTTCCATGAGGAAAGGAGATCTATCACGCTAGTGAAAAGTGACAAAACCTGAATTAAAAAGGGACTTTGTGGGCTTGGAAGTTTATGGCTTTTCCTGCGCTTTTCTTATGCAATTTAATTACACATATATGCATGAGCATGCATACACGCATGCAACACACACACACACACACACACACACACACACACTCCTCTGGATTTCAATAGATACTGGAGCTATGAGAGTTTAAATAACCTATTCCACACAGTTCACTCAGTAAATAATCACGTGTTTGGCTCAAGTTTGATTCTGTTGACATCTTGCACCTGCTTAGAATATCCTAAAAGAAAACCCTAACTTAATTCAATGTTTGATCACTTCTCAAACACAGCTTTTATTCATTCCAGCTTAATTCCAGCATCTTTCTGGGTCCTTTTGTTGACTTTGGATATGGCAACAGTACCAGTGAGTTTATGTCATACTGAACAAAATATATGGTTGATACAGTAATGTCAAATGTGTAATTTTCTGGAAAATTCAGAGCAAAACCAATACAGCTGGTTTTTACATTTATCACTGGATCAGAATATTTTCATTTGCTTATCTGTAGGGCTTTTAGCATCTTTCCCATTCTCGTATTTCCTGCTGAGATACTGATGCAGACTAGATTTCAGTTTTCAGAGTCATAATCCAGTGCTTTGCAAACAAAAGATCTGTTTCCTGAACAAAAGCTGATTAATATTCTCCCCAGGGTGACAGTTAAGTATATGATGCTATTATTCTGCTTATGATAATTCACAACACTACAAAATTAGAAGCAGTGCAAATTTTCCTCCCTCAGAGATTTACTAGAGAAAGTCGAGTTTTAAAAACAATGAACGACTATATATGCAGCCTTTAAAATGGGAGACGTAGAAGACAGGCATGATAACAAGCCCCCGACAACACTTGAATTGTTCTCTTCTTTGTGGAAAAGTGCACATATGCTTGTCATGTTCATAAAGGTTAAGTGTAGGATACTTTCTGAAATATGTTCAAAATGTTAACAAGGATTTTGGTTATTAGTGGGGTTAAGCATGAGTTATTTTTCTTTTACTTGATTCAGGTGATTATGAAGTAGATACATCTGTATAATTATTATTTTTTGCCTATCATTAACAGATGCTGCATTTAATACATATAAGGGTCTTACATGGTAATGGCATGTATTGTGTTACAAACATGCATTAGTCCCAAAATAATAGCTCTCTAAAAGAAGACTTTATATTTTAAAAGATACTGTACAACTAATGATTCATATGTGCATATCTAAATAGCTTAAACTTTAGAAATGTAATAAAGATGCATCTAT
This sequence comes from Octomys mimax, assembly GCA_002564305.1. Lineage (NCBI taxonomy): Eukaryota > Metazoa > Chordata > Mammalia > Rodentia > Octodontidae > Octomys > Octomys mimax. The sequence continues at coordinate 43,679 of NDGM011249919.1, forward strand.
TCATGAATATATTTACAATTATATGGTACATTAGGACACACAAACTATAATTTGGGAGTAATTTTTAAAGTTGTTAAAATTATTGTTTACTTTTCCATATTGGGGCTCATGGACACTATTTGCTTTTGTACCTCATCACAATTTCTGCCAACTTTAGTTGAGCTACTTGATGTTTAAATTTCTGCTGTTCCTCCCGCAGGCTTATAGAGTATCATTTAGGGGTTTGCATACCCACTACCTTTCCACACTCACATATGTCTTCATTTTGCTCCTTTACTTTATTGTTTGTTCAGCTTGCGAGAGGCAAGACAGAACATCACACCTGTTCAATTGCAGAATTTGAATCTTGACTCCTTTTTCAACGTTGCAGCTGAAAACGCCGTCTTCTGGCTTGGTTAAGGAGTGTCGCCTTCCTCAAGATGGCCCTGCTCCTGGAGGGCAGGGGCTGGGACCGCCTCGGAGGTAGCCACTTCACGCAGGTGTGGGGGCTCCTGTAACCTCCGTCTTCCCCACCACCTGGGAGCGCTGGGCAGCACTGCAGAAAGCGTCTCTGTGAAGACGAGCAAGGGCTTCTTCCTGCTGCCCTGATGATAATCCTCTCCTCTACCACGGCGTCCTGGAGTTTTCTCGAACATCTTGCCCACATCAGACCTGACTCTGGCTCCATGTTTCTTCTTAAAACTTGACACCGCTTCCTGTAATCTTTTTCTTTTGCAACTCTTTGTCTGAGCTCTTTGTTTTAAAAGGGAAGCTCTCCACACAGCATCAGTGGACAATTGCCAGGTGTTGAGGAAGTCCAGTCACCATTCTTGTTGTTGGTCTAGGGTTTTAACAAGGCAGGTATCGAGGCCAGAACCTTGTAGAGACTTTTTCTCTTTCTGGGATCCGAGCTGCTACAAAGGAAGGGTGAATTAGGGTGTTGTCATACCACAGTCGGTTTTCACAAATTCAATGTCATAAACCTCACTGGGCATCCAAAGAGTATGCCTGAGGAGCAGAAGACCCAGCCATGAGCCTCTGGGAGAAATGCGCCATGCTGGATGGTACTTGCAGTCAGGGCATCCGCTTTAATGGCAGGCTGGCCTGCTTCTCCATGATGCGTTACTTGTGGCTGATGCTATGACATCCTTGCACCAAAACCTTCAATAATGTGAACTGTCTGGGCACGTGGTAATCGTTGTACACACATGCACATCATTTCAATCTTTTATTCACCGTGGAGAATTTTTAGAGTACAAGAATTCTTGTCCATTTGTTTACCCACAAGATGCAGTTTGAATCAACACTCGCAGCTCTTAGTTTGAGTCCAGCAGTGAATGTGTTTCTCTCCCTGGACCTTGCCTTCATGGAGCCATCACGTTTCTTCTGGCGTGTTCCACCCGGCCCCCTCCCTTGAGAATAAAAATGATTTTCTTTACATTTATCCTAACAACTTAACATTTAAAAAATTATTTATTATGAACTCTATCTGTCCTTTCTTTGTACGGGATCTCTTACGCTTCATTTATAGTGCTGTCATTTGTGATTTTTGATTACTTGTAAATGTTTCCTGATATCTACTTTCCTTCTTTTCTTTTCCCTCCTATCCCCTCCACTCCCTTCCCTTCCCCTTCCGTTCCTTTCATTGTCTCTTTCTCTTTCTTCTTGTTCTGGTATTTTTTATAAGTAAAAGCATAGAGTCAATGGGATATTTTAAAAAGTTACAGCATATCCATTATATAGAGATCAATGGAATACAAAACTGTCTCCTTATAGATAAATTTTATGCTAATGTCCTTGCCTGATAATATTCTTGACTTACTGAAATCTGTCACATGTTTAGTGTAGAGATGGTATGAGAGTGATAATGCTTCTTAGAATACAAAAATTGATTAAACAAAATGGGATGTGACTAATATTAATTTTAGACTAATTTCTATGTGTCTTTGTTCAATACAAGGATCAAATTAGAGAAACATTATTCCACAATGAATGGGATAATAACATACACAATGGACTTGTAGGGATCATTGTATATTTTTTTAAATTTTTTTAACATTTATTTATTTTGTGTGTGTGTGTGTGTGTGTGTGTGTGTGTGTGGCCAGCT